>JBCFYV010000012.1:127544651-127698480 GCA_039000515.1 Timema cristinae | reverse complement strand
CTCGGACTGCAAATAGGCCGCGTATATATTTCATCGACGACATGATCTATTTTCTCTAGAAATAAACCGAGATTTAGAAATAAAAGCATGTCAACATAATAAGTGTGTATTAATTATACAATAGTCAATCAACAATAACTCTTTAATTGGCGCTCGATAACGGGGCTATAAATACCAATTATCTCACCACATAAAAATACCACACCATTTTAATTAGTGCTCGACCACGGGGAAATTATCAGCTAATTAAACGGTATAACTTCAATCGACGCCCAACGCGACGAACCAGATCCATAATTCATCGATCGACGCGGAGAGAGACGTCCAAAACATCATAATTAGCGCCCAACGTAAGCAGTAATATTTCAATAACGCTACGTTGGGCGCTAATTATGATGTTTTGGACGTCTCTCTCCGCGTCGATCGATGAATTATGGATCTGGTTCGTCGCGTTGGGCGTCGATTGAAGTTATACCGTTTAATTAGCTGATAATTTCCCCGTGGTCGAGCACTAATTAAAATGGTGTGGTATTTTTATGTGGTGAGATAATTGGTATTTATAGCCCCGTTATCGAGCGCCAATTAAAGAGTTATTGTTGATTGACTATTGTATAATTAATACACACTTATTATGTTGACATGCTTTTATTTCTAAATCTCGGTTTATTTCTAGAGAAAATAGATCATGTCGTCGATGAAATATATACGCGGCCTATTTGCAGTCCGAGTACTTCAAGGGTTGGACTCCCAGTGACTAGTGAGTAGTGACTAGTGACTAGTGACTAGTGACTAGTGACTAGTGAGTAGTGAGCAGTGACTAGTGACTAGTGAGCAGTGTCCTTACATTGCACCATTCTTTGTATATATCCATTACTCATGGAAGCTTCGAGAAGGTCGTGTTATAAAAAATTAAAATACAAGACAAAAACCTCTCGGTGGTGTCACTAGAAGCTTCGAGAACCGGAAACTGACTCAAGTTACTTTTTAAAATCTCTATTCGAACTTTACAGAATAGGAAGTTATTATTTAAAAATCTTATATTGTCAACTTGAGTTGACTGGTACACTCTGACGTCACTTACAGTAGCGTGTACCTTCTTGGAAGAAGAAGTGCTTCAAGCGCCATGTAATAGATTATAATTTAAATGAAATAAGATACATTTATAAAATTAGGACGATATTATTGTCAATGCTCTCACATATTCTTTAACAGCAAATCAATAACATTACAAAAGGACAGTGTTTTTGCAGTTTTTATAACGAAACTTTGATTTTTGCCAAAATATATCAACTATTGCTGTAGTAGAAACCTTGAGTTTAACTTTCTTCACATGATGTTATCAACATTTGTTGAATATATATCAAGAGCATGGCGGCATTAGATGACAAACTTTTTAAATGAAAAGAAAAAGTTGTCATTAAATTTTAGGACACCCTCGACAGATATTCAGGAACTGTTGTGGTCACCCTGAGCAGGAAATCTAACGCTGTGCTTCTATTGGAGAAATAATTTCTTTATTTTAGCCAAAAAAATTCTATTCTACAAAATGCTAAAACATTTACCTTTTGTCACGTCTTGTATATCTCCACCTTAACACGAGAAACATTTACCTTTTGTCACGTCTTGTATAGCCCCCACCTTAACACCAGAAACATTTACATTTGTCACGTCCTGTAAATCTCCACCTTAACACCAGAAACATTTACCTTTTGTCACGTCCTGTATATCCCCACCTTAACACCAGAAACATTTACCTTTTGTCACGTCTTGTATATCTCTACCTTAACACCAGAAACATTTACCTTTTGTCACGTCTTGTATATCCCCACCTTAACACCAGAAACATTTACCTTTTGTCACGTCCTGTATATCCCCACCTTAACACCAGAAACATTTACCTTTTGTCACGTCCTGTATATCCCCACCTTAACACCAGAAACATTTACCTTTTGTCACGTCCTGTATATCCCCACCTTAACACCAGAAACTTTTACCTTTTGTCACGTCTTGTATATCCCCACCTTAACACCATCGTATATATCCAAATTTACCTTTTGTCACACTATCCCACTGATATGAATCCCCACCTTAACACCAGAAACATTTACCTTTTGTCACGTCCTGTATATCCCCACCTTAACACCAGAAACATTTACCTTTTGTCACGTCCTGTACATCCCCACCTTAACACCAGAAACATTTACCTTTTGTCACGTCCTGTATATCCCCACCTTAACACCAGAAACATGATCAAATGAGCTACAATAACAGCAATAACAGTAATAACATGACATTCACATGCCGACTGCAGCGCTCTGTGGTTGAGTGTGTCACTAGCGTTAGACCAGATATGTCAGTACTACAATATTATAATCAAGATTACATCTCCACCTGGTACTCAATCACTTCCCTTCTTAGTCCGTCCTCTTCCCCCAACCATACCCTTACACCCAATTCGATTTGTGCCCCAAGGTGCCCCTACCCCATCTCAGCCTTACCTCCTACTTAGTAAACAACAGAGGGCATTTTCCGGAAAATGTTAATCTCTATTTACACGAGAGGGCCCTAAATACCCCGGCCGAGAGCCGCACTTTGTGGGGCCCTGACGGTACCTCCCTGTGATTGGCCGCTGACAGGAATAGAACCGTCCGGTTCCCGAGCGACCAACTTTGCGGTTTGTTGCATCTCGATTGTTCTTTGTCACGACTGTACACAACACGGCAACATCGCTACACTCCAATTTTAGTAAGAAGGGACGGTTTTACGGTCTGAACTCTTACTTAGTGTTATAGTGTTGTTTTGATAATATACAGAGTGCCCCAATGAAATATTTACACACTTTGAATGTTAATATCAAACATAAAAATGGGAATAAAATAAAATGATATCAAAACTGTTGAAGGCAGAACTTTAGCCCGTGTGTTCAGCGGTTATTATCGGTAAATTCCGCCAGATAACATCACAACAATGTAAATTAAAATGGTAGAGCCGCGTTTATCGTTTGAGAAACGTAAGGATTGCAAGATTGCGTGACATGTTTGAGGAACAGCTAGATGTGAACAGGGGACCGTCTAGAAGACCGGGAACAACAACGGGCAATGGAAAGGTTACAAGCACCGGATAGGAGACAATGTTCTCACGGGAGTGGTGTTTGTAAGACTTATCTCACGAGAGTGGTGTTTGTAAGACTCATCTCACGAGAGTGGTGTTTGTAAGTTTCATCTCACGAGAGTGGTGTTTGTAAGACTCATCTCACGGGAGTGGTGTTTGTAAGACTCATCTCACGAGAGTGGTGTTTGTAAGACTCATCTCACGAGAGTGGTGTTTGTAATACTCATCTCACGAGAGTGTTGTTTGTAAGTTTCATCTCACGAGAGTGGTGTTTGTAAGACTCATCTCACGAGAGTGGTGTTTGTAACACTCATCTCACGAGAGTGGTGTTTGTAACACTCATCTCACGAGAGTGGTGTTTGTAAGTTTCATCTCACGAGAGTGGTGTTTGTAACACTCATCTCACGAGAGTGTTGTTTGTAACACTCATCTCACGAGAGTGGTGTTTGTAACACTCATCTCACGAGAGTGGTGTTTGTAAGTTTCATCTCTGTATCTCAAATATAATATACGCAGATCACATGACTTGACGTATGAATACGTGAGAGCCGGTATAGTAACTTTTCAAATAACTGTCAGGTTTGTGTCTTTCAGCAGCAGTTCCTCTTCAGGAAGGAGGGTGTGCACTTCTCTTGTCCCTGAGTGTACCTCTCAGAAAGGAGGAGGTGCACTTCTCTTGTCCCTGAGTGTACCTCCCAGAAAGGAGGGGGTGCACTTCTCTTGTCCCTGAGTGTACCTCTCAGAAAGGAGGGGGTGCACTTCTCTTGTCCCTGAGTGTACCTCTCAGAAAGGAGGGGGTGCACTTCTCTTGTCCCTGAGTGTACCTCTCAGAAAGGAGGAGGTGCACTTCTCTTGTCCCTGAGTGTACCTCTCAGAAAGGAGGGGGTGCACTTCTCTTATCCCTGAGTGAACCTCTCAGAAAGGAGGAGGTGCACTTCTCTTGTCCCTGAGTGTACCTCTCAGAAAGGAGGAGGTGCACTTCTCTTGTCCCTGAGTGAACCTCTCAGAAAGGAGGAGGTGCACTTCTCTTGTCCCTGAGTGTACCTCTCAGAAAGGAGGAGGTGCACTTCTCTTGTCCCTGAGTGTACCTCTCAGAAAGGAGGGGGTGCACTTCTCTTATCCCTGAGTGAACCTCTCAGAAAGGAGAGGGTGCACTTCTCTTGTCCCTGAGTGTACCCTGGGAGCGTCTTGGTGTGTGCGCGCCCGAGGCATGAGCAGTAGTGAATGCGTTCAAGCCCCGCCCCCCTCAACGTCTGTAAAGGAGGGAGGAGGGGTAAGGGACGCCCGCCGTCTGTTGAGGCCTGGGGCGGCGCCACACACGGCATTGATCGCTCCCAGGCTCCAATATGGCTGGCTAGCGGGCGTCGTGACGCTACTACTGGAGAGGAAATGACGTTTTATTACAAGCCAGAGTTCACTCTCCTCTTCCTGGACCGATCACATGTTTTATTAAATATGGTCCTTAGCATCTGGGACTACTAGCTATCTAGAATAGAGTCTCGCCAATAATCCAGCAAAGATATATTCTGACGGGATTCAAACCAGGATCTCGGTTTCTCAGCGTTTGAGGAACACCACATCATGTCCAGAACATTAACCTTACCTTGATCTTACGAATGAAAACTAGAGCACCTTTTAAAACAAGGGTGGTGAGCCTGTATCCACAGGAGTGGTGTATGAGAAGTGAGATTCACCATACCAATACCATGTACTAGTTGAGAAGTTAGGTCGCTTTATGGAACCCTAAACAAGATTATTGAAGACAAGAACACTTTGACTACTCTACAACTGTCTGAGACTCACATGACGGAGACTAGACAGTTTGAAGACAAGAACACTTTGACTACTCTACAACTGTCTGAGACTCACATGACGGAGACTAGACAGTTTGAGAACACTTTGACTACTCTACAACTGTCTGAGACTCACATGACGGAAACTAGACAGTTTGAAGACAAGAACACTTTGACTACTCTACAACTGTCTGAGACTCACATGACGGAGACTAGACAGTTTGAAGACAAGAACACTTTGACTACTCTACAACTGTCTGAGACTCACATGACGGAGACTAGACAGTTTGAAGACAAGAACACTTTGACTACTCTACAACTGTCTGAGACTCACATGACGGAGACTAGACAGTTTGAGAACACTTTGACTACTCTACAACTGTCTGAGACTCACATGACGGAGACTAGACAGTTTGAGAACACTTTGACTACTCTACAACTGTCTGAGACTCACATGACGGAGACTAGACAGTTTGAGAACACTTTGACTACTCTACAACTGTCTGAGACTCACATGACGGAAACTAGACAGTTTGAAGACAAGAACACTTTGACTACTCTACAACTGTCTGAGACTCACATGACGGAAACTAGACAGTTTGAAGACAAGAACACTTTGACTACTCTACAACTGTCTGAGACTCACATGACGGAGACTAGACAGTTTGAAGACAAGAACACTTTGACTACTCTACAACTGTCTGAGACTCACATGACGGAGACTAGACAGTTTGAAGACAAGAACACTTTGACTACTCTACAACTGTCTGAGACTCACATGACGGAGACTAGACAGTTTGAGAACACTTTGACTACTCTACAACTGTCTGAGACTCACATGACGGAAACTAGACAGTTTGAAGACAAGAACACTTTGACTACTCTACAACTGTCTGAGACTCACATGACGGAGACTAGACAGTTTGAAGACAAGAACACTTTGACTACTCTACAACTGTCTGAGACTCACATGACGGAGACTAGACAGTTTGAAGACAAGAACACTTTGACTACTCTACAACTGTCTGAGACTCACATGACGGAGACTAGACAGTTTGAGAAACACTTTGACTACTCTACAACTGTCTGAGACTCACATGACGGAAACTAGACAGTTTGAAGACAAGAACACTTTGACTACTCTACAACTGTCTGAGACTCACATGACGGAGACTAGACAGTTTGAAGACAAGAACACTTTGACTACTCTACAACTGTCTGAGACTCACATGACGGAGACTAGACAGTTTGAAGACAAGAACACTTTGACTACTCTACAACTGTCTGAGACTCACATGACGGAGACTAGACAGTTTGAGAACACTTTGACTACTCTACAACTGTCTGAGACTCACATGACGGAAACTAGACAGTTTGAAGACAAGAACACTTTGACTACTCTACAACTGTCTGAGACTCACATGACGGAGACTAGACAGTTTGAAGACAAGAACACTTTGACTACTCTACAACTGTCTGAGACTCACATGACGGAAACTAGACAGTTTGAAGACAAGAACACTTTGACTACTCTACAACTGTCTGAGACTCACATGACGGAGACTAGACAGTTTGAAGACAAGAACACTTTGACTACTCTACAACTGTCTGAGACTCACATGACGGAGACTAGACAGTTTGAGAACACTTTGACTACTCTACAACTGTCTGAGACTCACATGACGGAAACTAGACAGTTTGAAGACAAGAACACTTTGACTACTCTACAACTGTCTGAGACTCACATGACGGAGACTAGACAGTTTGAGAACACTTTGACTACTCTACAACTGTCTGAGACTCACATGACGGAAACTAGACAGTTTGAAGACAAGAACACTTTGACTACTCTACAACTGTCTGAGACTCACATGACGGAGACTAGACAGTTTGAAGACAAGAACACTTTGACTACTCTACAACTGTCTGAGACTCACATGACGGAGACTAGACAGTTTGAAGAAGAACATTTGACTACTCTACAACTGTCTGAGACTCACATGACGGAGACTAGACAGTTTGAGAAACACTTTGACTACTCTACAACTGTCTGAGACTCACATGACGGAAACTAGACAGTTTGAAGACAAGAACACTTTGACTACTCTACAACTGTCTGAGACTCACATGACGGAGACTAGACAGTTTGAAGACAAGAACACTTTGACTACTCTACAACTGTCTGAGACTCACATGACGGAGACTAGACAGTTTGAGAACACTTTGACTACTCTAAAAACTGTCTGAGACTCACATGACGGAAACTAGACAGTTTGAAGACAAGAATACTTTGACTACTCTACAACTGTCTGAGACTCACATGACGGAGACTAGACAGGTTGAGAACACTTTGACTACTCTACAACTGTCTGAGACTCACATGACGGAGACTAGACAGTTTGAAGACAAGAACACTTTGACTACTCTACAACTGTCTGAGACTCACATGACGGAAACTAGACAGTTTGTGGCTGTAAGTAACACAATTTAATACGAAATGTGAGAATCTTTCGTCAGAACGGAGAGAGAGAGAGAGAGAGAGAGAAAATGAGGTTGGGAAGTATTGGACGGCAGTGTGAGTTATTCAGAAAGAGGACTGCTTCCAAAACGCAAGAAATATCAAGTTAAAACCATCACACGCCGTCATGACAGTGTTTGTTTTGTTGTGTGAACTGTCAGCTGATAAACTGAAACTCGTATTACTTGTATGGATAGTTAATAGCACCACGAGCTACTACTAAAATGTGATGTTAAAGAATGGGACAAAAAGATATAAAGACTTTGACGTGGAAGTTCGTGAGAAAACTGGCTTACTAAGGAACACCTAACCAATGGCTCGACTGACTCCTCCAAAGATTCAAACCCGGTACCCTGGGTACGATGGTTTCCCTCCAGCACGAGTACCCGATGAGCCAATGTTCTAATCAGCGTGGTCCCGAAAACGGGCAGAGTGACTCCTCTGAATAGATATTATTTTGACAGCCCCGATATCTCTAAAACAGAACCATTTATACTTGGAATCGCCACAGTTGTCGAGACAACGGGGACAAGTTGTTCTGAGTTGTCAGCGGTTTCGTCCTAATGTGTACTAACACAGCATAACAAGTAAACTAGACCAGTTCTTTCGCTCGATTCTTTTTCAATACTGTTATGTCAGTTTTAAACGAACATCCCAATATATGGCAGAGCGATTACAATTATTATTATTATTATTATTATTATTATTATTTTATGGCTACTGATAAGATAGGTTAAAAGTTGACCCTATTTAAAACCACACATAGACGCTTGTATACAACATAAATGGATAGAAATAATTCATTAAGGACACCGACCAATAAAAGTGGCCAAAAGCGGGCCTATAGAAACGTTCCATAAGCAGAGGATCAAACATGAGATGTGTGTGATGAACCAGAAGAAAGATGACATGTCATCAAACTCCGGGACCTGATTATACCTTTAAAACAAGTCAAGTTGTTTCAGGTTGACAATCAAATCGAGGAGTAATATCACGAATGTTCGCGTGTTCGAGAACCGGCGCAGCAGATATTTAAATGTGTTCTATCTCAGAGTATTTACACTAGTAATTATAATAATACATCGTTATGACACCGATACCTGGATAACTGTTCCTGTCATATCCTCCGTCGAAGATAATGAGAGTGAGAGAGTGATATAAAGAGTGAGAGAGCAGGAGTCTCGGCTCCAGGTAGTATTGAACTGATCCCTCGCGAACAAACGAGGGGGCAAGGGGGGCTATAACTCCCCACTCTGTCATTAAACTGGACTCACCGCTCAAATGAACAGGCGCATCCTTTAGTACCAAAATTACTCACGGACAGGGAGGTCTCAGGTGGTAAGACCAGGGTGATGAGGTCCCAGGTGGTAAGACCAGGGTGATGAGGTCTCAGGTGGTAAGACCAGGGTGATGAGGTCTCAGGTGGTAAGACCAGGGTGATGAGGTCTCAGGTGGTAAGACCAGGGTGATGAGGTCCCAGGTGGTAAGACCAGGGTGAGGAGGTCTCAGGTGGTAAGACCAGGGTGAGGAGGTCTCAGGTGGTAAGACCAGGGTGAGGAGGTCCCAGGTGGTAAGACCAGGGTGAGGAGGTCCCAGGTGGTAAGACCAGGGTAAGGAGGTCCCAGGTGGTAAGACCAGGGTAAGGAGGTCTCAGGTGGTAAGACCAGGGTGATGAGGTCTCAGGTGGTAAGACCAGGGTGATGAGGTCTCAGGTGGTAAGACCAGGGTGATGAGGTCTCAGGTGGTAAGACCAGGGTGATGAGGTCTCAGGTGGTAAGACCAGGGTGAGGAGGTCTCAGGTGGTAAGACCAGGGTGATGAGGTCTCAGGTGGTAAGACCAGGGTGAGGAGGTCCCAGGTGGTAAGACCAGGGTGAGGAGGTCTCAGGTGGTAAGACCAGGGTGATGAGGTCTCAGGTGGTAAGACCAGGGTAAGGAGGTCTCAGGTGGTAAGACCAGGGTGAGGAGGTCTCAGGTGGTAAGACCAGGGTGAGGAGGTCTCAGGTGGTAAGACCAGGGTAAGGAGGTCTCAGGTGGTAAGACCAGGGTGAGGAGGTCTCAGGTGGTAAGACCAGGGTGATGAGGTCTCAGGTGGTAAGACCAGGGTGATGAGGTCTCAGGTGGTAAGACCAGGGTGATGAGGTCTCAGGTGGTAAGACCAGGGTAAGGAGGTCTCAGGTGGTAAGACCAGGGTAAGGTAATATATTATTTGAGGTAGTAACACATGTGGTCTGCAGCAGACCCGATGTTAGTGACACATTCAACCACTGAGCGCTGTGGTCAACACGTGAGAAGAGAACTGTTATTGCTGTTATTGTAACTCATTTGATAATGTTTCTGTTGTGGACGTCTTCAGAAAAAACTAAACTGAAGCTTAAATAATAAAAACCTACCATTTAGATTGACGACAAGTTTCTGTAAATAAAAATAAGTTTTTTTCTAGAACTGTGAATTTTCTGTTGAATCTTGTCCATCCTCCTGCGATATTTAACCTAATGGATCAAAGGCCTACCAATATCAATCAATCAATCAATCAATAATCAAAGCCCAAATACAGACCTAGCCTCGGTTACCAGGCATCCGGTCAGACAAAACCATTCTTAACCTACCTACAACAGTGATTTTGTTAAATGTCGAGAAACGTCCATAAACTGTATGATTACATATTATAGAGAGGAGTTGTGGGGGGAGGGGCGGACGGAAAATACCCCCTCTCTTTACCCTCTATCACGTTTTATAACGTGCTAAAAACAACGTGTGGGAAGCGAGACGGCATTTTTTGTTTGTATCCCTCCGCTTTGCCCTTTTTTTCTAAGAGCGTGGTCACCGCAAGGTTTACCCTCCTCCTTGATCAAATGGTTCACTGTGGTTTAGGGGGGAGGGGGGGTATGGTCCGTTTTTGTGGTCGAGTGGTCAGAAGGTCTCTCGGGCCGATAGCGGGGTCAGAACAGATCTCTCTGTTACCGACGTGGGCTCTGTCTCAATGGTTTTACCCTCTCCCACCACGCGAATATGGGGACATTCCCCCTTCTTCCTCATCCGCCGCAAGGTTTAACGCGCTACTCTCGCGGTGGACTAGGCTGCCAATGACAGAGAGATTCAGGTTCGAGGCTCTGTCAGGTGTACCGAGGGAGGTTTTTCCAAAATAGTTTTCCAGTCTTCTTTTATGCAAATTTGGGTACAATTTAAATAAATATAGCCTTCCTAATCCAAGTGTCACCTCTCGGCAGGAATACGCGCATTAGATAGGGCACGAGTTGAAAAGGTGTAGGCCTACATTATAAGGAAGAGAGATAGTGGGAATGTTGACTACAGGGAGCAAGGAGAGGAGAGGAGAGTTGGTAAAATGTACCTGTTCACCTAGTCGGCGTGCCCACCGTTACGAGGGATAAGCATGTAACCCTCACTTCAAGATATTAATAGACGTACCATAACTTAGTTAAAGAAAGGATTGTGGGGTAATATTTCGTAAAATGTACCAACATTCGTCCACAGCTAAGATAAAAATAAACCTTTGTTAGAAATCACGTTTGATAAAATCAGCTCCAAGTGCACACGACCAGAGTTCAAACCCAGTTCTTCCCTCAACGGCGACAAAGCACAATCTCTCAGCTTCTAACCACAATGTGGTGTTATTGTTAGTATAGTGACAGCTTCAGGTCACATGACGTGACGTGACGTGACGTCTCTTCCTGTGAACATTGTACTATAACTAACAAGTCTAGTAAAGCTTATACTGTTGTGAACCTCCTGTAAGTCCCTGGCTCTTGTAGCCCATCAAAACTACCCACCATTCATTGCGTGCCAATAACACACGCTTTATACTACCTATATATATCTTTATATATTTAAATAAGTTCCTTTGTTTTTGAGTTGTCTTCTCTGTTCACTCGCGACTGACACGCAAACTATCGCCACATATTTAGGGCAGGGGTGTATAAAATGCCCAACGATGGCTACAAATGGTCAGTTCTAAGCAACGTCCACTGGACTTGTATTAAATATAGCGCGAGGGAAAATTGTCCAATCCCAGACAGAAAGTACTTTAAAGTTTGGTCCTTTTTTATAAGTAAATTATTATATTTGTTAATATAGCTACGTGTTTAGAATGTGCACATTAAGGAATAATTATCAGAAAAAAAGTCAAGCTTATTGAATTTCTTGGATAGCTCCCAAAGTTTATTTTAGTTTAACTACAAACCATGAGTAAAAATAAATTGTTGATAAAATACTACCAGCTGTCCGGTACATCCGCATATTAATATAGAATATGTTCATATTCGCTTGGAGAGAGAGAAGGAAAACATTTAATAAAAAACCCATCAGTCCACTCTGGCAGGGATATGAACTCCAACAAACCAAGATAAGACTTTATATTTGGCTCAGGTAGAATCTAACCATAAACCACTTAACCTCATCAGAGAGAACGTGATTAAAGGAGCTAGTCTCGCTTTGTCTGGTTTGACGATGCACAGAAGATCCAGGCTCAAATCATGACGATGTATTAATATGGATTTTTATCTCGACAGATTCCTATCCTGTCATAAAAACGAATGTGGGTACAGTTCCAGTAAGTTCAACCTTCCTCCTCCTTACTCCATTATTGTAGTTAAATGTGGGTAGCTCAGTTCTTAGCCTCGCGTCTTACTACCCGCTCGGACTATACGCTCATGTACTAATTACGCTATATTTATATTAAGTGTACCTGCATTTGCGTGGAGGAAGAGTGGAAAACCATTTTGGGGGAAAACTCTCAATACACCCGACCGAGATTCCAACTTGGAGCTCCACGTTATCAGCAGTCTAATCTACTCTGAGGGTAGCGCGTTTGACCACGCGGCCACCGGGGCGGTTTATTCTTAGGCCTACATTCGATTTAGTTATTAGTTTCATTGCAATGTATACTTATTATTTCTGTTCAAGAATAGTAACTTTTAACCAAGCAACTTGTGTGGAGGGAAACTCCAACACAAACCTCCACCCCTCCACCCCTCCAGAGACAACCGTCTGGCAGTTGTTAACCTAGTATTGTATCTTCCTACCCTGCAATTTCGCTCATGCACAAAAATCTCGAAACCCCCCCCCTTTCCCTTTCGAACTAATCCGAAAATATAGGGTTTCAAATAAAAGGTCAGTTAGGGAACTATGTATCTTTCCGAGCTGTTACTAGAAACTCGCCTATTGCGGTTAATTATATATCATTGGATCCGTTCAAACCTTTGTTTGTGTCTACAGCCAGCCTTTATATTCCTTTATTTTGTTAAATTTATTGAAACAGTTTGGTGTTGAATGTCATGAAGATAGTTATTAAAAACTGTGCGGAGTCAAATGTTTCAAAGAAAGACCTGCATGTTACGACTTTATGGCACCATTTTATTAGAATGTCGACCAAGCGTTAGTGGCGCAGTGGTACGGGTCACCACGAATACTGATTCAAATCCATGTGCTTGGAGAATAACAATATACGCCTTCAGCGGTGGTCACATGGACTAAAGGTCGGGCTCGTTTAGTTTGGACTGACAGTCGCGGTAACGTTGGGGTTTGAATCCCGGCTCGAGGATGATTGTTTTCCCACCGATAGATCTTCAATTCCCTTTCACCCAAATGTGACCACATTTCCTGTGAATTTTATCCTCCTCATCTCTGGTCATTCGATGTCATTAATCACTGATCAATAGGTTCTCCTGAATACGTTTGAAGAACATTTTCTGACATTAGACTTAACTTTGTTAATTTGGGTTTTTCGTTTTAAAATAAAATTGTTTGTGATTCACGGCTATAGAATATTGAGCTTGGGATTATTTGTCTTCGTTAAGATTCACTCCACTTCCCTAATTAAAATACTCCAATTAAATCCAGCCCTAAGGGGGACTAAATCAAGTCACCAGTTTTGTAAAAGAGTATCCAGTAAGTAGGTTTTCTCAGGAAGCCGTCTTGGTCAGCGAGACAGTATCAATCGCTGTCAGGCCACACGGCTTAAAATACAGTAGTCTGTGTCTTTTCTGGAACTACTGCTTTATTTTGTTGAAGCTTGCATTCCCTATTGACCTTCACCAACAACCAACCTTTGTCATGTCAATAAGAAAGAAAACTACGAAACTTCTTACCTCGAGGCAAAGAGGAAAGCTCGCTGCTAGTCCTCAAATATCAAACAATGAGTGTATTTGTTAGAGGAAAACTTCTTATCTCGAGGTAAAAAGGAAAGCTCGCTGCTAGTCCTCAAATATCAAACAATGACTGTATTTGTTAGAGGAAACTTCTTATCTTGAGGTAAAGAGGAAAGCTCGCTACTAGTCCTCAAATATCAAACAATGACTGTATTTGTTAGAGGAAAACTTCTTATCTCGAGGTAAAAAGGAAAGCTCGCTGCTAGTCCTCAAATATCAAACAATGAGTGTATTTGTTAGAGGAAACTTCTTATCTTGAGGTAAAGAGGAAAGCTCGCTGCTAGTCCTCAAATATCAAACAATGAGTGTATTTGTTAGAGGAAAACTTCTTATCTCGAGGTAAAAAGGAAAGCTCGCTGCTAGTCCTCAAATATCAAACAATGAGTGTATTTAGAGGAAAACTTCTTATCTCGAGGTAAAGAGGAAAGCTCGCTGCTAGTCCTCAAATATCAAACAATGACTGTATTTGTTAGAGGAAACTTCTTATCTTGAGGTAAAGAGGAAAGCTCGCTACTAGTCCTCAAATATCAAACAATGACTGTATTTGTTTGAGGATGCTTCTTATCTTGAGGTAAAGAGGAAAGCTCGCTACTAGTCCTCAAATATCAAACAATGAGTGTATTTGTTAGAGGATGCTTCTTATCTTGAGGTAAAGAGGAAAGCTCGCTGTTAGTCCTCAAATATCAAACAATGAGTGTATTTGTTAGAGGAAGACTTAATCCAAAGTCCTTTTCATCAACCTCGTTTCCTAGCTCCACAAATACATTTGTTTCTATTAATACAATCTATAATATAGGGTTTAAGGAAAAAGAGTCCTGTTGGAATCTTTCTACTTTATTTTGGAGTGAGCCATATTTTGAAATAACGCGTCGTAGAGTTATATATTACATTAGAGCTGAACATCTGCGAGGTAATTTCTCACTTACCGAGGCGGCCGCTTAATGTATAGTCCAATTTTCTAAGTAATAATAATATGGAAGGCCGTTTTTCTCACCAGAATCTTACTATTTGGTGGTATTCTGGTGGCAAGACGACCTTCCAGAAGGTTTTTCTTACCAGAATCTTACTATTTGGTAGTATTCTGGTGGCAAGACGACCTTCCAGAAGGTTTTTCACCAGAATCTTACTATTTGGTGGTATTCTGGTGGCAAGACGACCTTCCAGAAGGTTTTTCTTACCAGAATCTTACTATTTGGTAGTATTCTGGTGGCAATACGACCTTCCAGAAGGTTTTTCTTACCAGAATCTTACTATTTGGTGGTATTCTGGTGGCAAGATGACCTTCCAGAAGGTTTTTCTTACCAGAATCTTACTATTTGGTGGTATTCTGGTGGCAAGACGACCTTCCAGAAGGTTTTTCTTACCAGAATCTTACTATTTGGTGGTATTCTGGTGGCAAGACGACCTTCCAGAAGGTTTTTCTTACCAGAATCTTACTATTTGGTGGTATTCTGGTGGATAGATGACCTTCCAGAAGATTTTTCTCAGCACAGCGTCTTACTACCCGTTAGGGCTATACACTTATGTAGGCTACTAATTACGCTAATTGTTTTACAGATTACTAAGGCTATATTTAGAGGTGGGTATCCGCATTTGCATGGTGGGCGAGGGAAAAACCCTTTTAAAACAACCCCCTTAGACCATGTGGCCAGCGAAGTGGGTTTCAGAAGGCTATGTGCAGTAAAATATGTTTTGTAAGCTCCACATATTTCTGGCTTGAGTCGCATTGAGGTAGATAGTTATAAGCTGTGAGCTGTAGTCACAACTTACAGCAGCAGCCATCTTGGATGAGATCAAACAATAAGTTGAGCTTAGAGTGGACTGGTAGTTCCATCAGAACCATATGCTGGTTGTTATAGTGTTATAGCTATACCCGATACACTGGAGCCCATCATTCCTTCACACGTACCTGAAGCCGGAAAACTAATCATAATAATGTAATAGTAACGACAGACCAGTTCCTATATACTGTGTACTGTGTACTGTGTACTGTGTAGCAGGGGCGGCGCGCGCCCCCCATCCCCATGAATCTCCAGTTCCTTTTAAAGTTATTATTCGCACTCTCACGACAATTTTATCTTGCCATAATAGTTTCAAGAAAATTATGTTTTTGGTTTAAGTAATAGAAGGCAATGTTTTTAAAATGTCATGCGGTCGGGCGCGAGGCGGTCAGCGCCTGATATTGTGAAACCAAACCTTCCCTCTCCTTAACCAGCTGTCCCCAGCCTGCTATAGCTAGCATTGCTTATTCTTCTTTTGAAGGCGCCCTAAGGTTGAAAGCTTGTGAAATGTGTATAGCGTGAACCAGCAATAATTGTTGTCAGTCATCCTGCTGCTCCTGCATCTTGAGGATGTGTGTGTTTATAATATTATGTAGGGTTATTTTAGAATAATGTTTATTTGAGTTATATGTTTTAATATTTTTTGTAACTAGGCTTAATATGAATAGTTCAATTCAGGAGCTTAAGACAACTTATATTGCAAGATTAACTCTTGATCAAAAAAGAGAATTGAATTCATCAGGTGGGCCATGTCCTGAATTTTGTATGGAACAAAGTGAAAACATACAAACCTATATATGTATGCACATTACACAGCTGCAGAGTTTCTACAACACATCCACGTCCTTTGGGGGAAGTTTATTTATTTTTTATCTCTCCATGTTGTTTGTGATATTAATTTCTGAGTTTAACTAAATGAATATTTAGCAAAACATTTTCCGAAACTTGTGTATTCTTTTAAATATATTATTTAGAACTAATTTATGAATTAAACAGGCTGCGCCCTCCAGCTTCTAAAGTGACGAGCCGCCAATGCTGTGTAGTCGGATGACGCTGTACGCATTTGATGACATTGTGCCCACTCGTGTAGCTAATGACCGGATAATTTTGGACATTGTGCAAATTAAACAATTCTTAGTATAGGTATTATTTTAATTTTTCAACTTATCAATTTTTAAACTGCAATATTTTAAGTAAATGTTTATTTATTAATTGTGAATAGATAAGGATGGCTATGCATTGTATGAACAACAATTAATCAGAGGGTGAAGCCACGCGCCTGGTGAGTGATTGAGTGAACTAGATGCAATTTGTCAGAGGGTGAAGCCACGCGCCTGGTGTGTGATTGAGTGAACTAGATGCAATTTGTCAGCTGGGGGGCTTTTAACCCGCCAATTAGTGAGAAGAAGAGCTGCTATCTTAAAGCCGAGAGCTAAACTAATCTCCACTCTCTGTCAGACAACACGCACCGGTGGAAACGCGGGTTATGACGTCAGTCTCGTCTTAAATTATCTTACGTTGATGGGGAGGTTGAATTTCGAAAGCTGGTAGAGTTCACTGAGGGGATTGTTCCTATGTGATTCCCCATCCTCCTTCCACGCAAGAAAGTTACACTGCCCCTAGATTCCCCCTTCTTCATCCTTACCACATTAACATAGTTATCTGGATAGTCCGGGCGGGTGGTAATACGTAGAGTAGACAAACATTCTTAAACCTGTTTAGCCAATAAGTGTAATAATTCCTAATCACAAGAATCGAACCAGAGACCCTTGACTTAGCACGCCAATACTCTACCGCTGAGTGAAAATGACCGAGCATGGGAATAGTCCTGGATAGCTTAGTGGTAAGGGCATTGGCGCGTTAAATGAAGGTCCCGGGTTCTAGTCCCGTGTCATATAAATGTCATATAAATGTATTCACAAGTTTACAGGAGAGGCATCATGGTACAAACAATTATATCCATATCCTAAATTATTTTTAATATGTTAATGAATTAATTACCCATTCTAAAAATGTATAAAGTTATGTCAAATACAAGCGTTTGTTACTCGTCTAATAAATAATTAATAATCTCATTATAAACAATAAGGAGCATGAAAATTAACGCTATATAGGCTATGTTTGAGCTCTACAATTTTAAAAAATGTCATAAATTTTATTTAAAAAGTGTTAATACTAACCTTAATATTGAGTTCTTCGAGATGAAAGAATATAACAAGCTTAAATAGGCTCTTATAGTTTCAGTATAAAGGGAACTTAAACGATTGTTGTATATTCTCGGGGAAAATTCAAACGGGGCAAGGTGCCCCGTTTCCACTACTTTGAGCACGCCACTGGCTGAATCCTCAGCCTAATATGGTTACATTCACAAGTTCACTTGTCGTATGGGTCAGGGAGAATATTAGTTTGATTATTTTCAACAACAGTTGGAGAAATAATTAACGATAAACTTCAATAATAATAACATATAGGAAAATACCTGCACAGGGGAAACGAACTCAGGGCCTTTGGCTTAGTGTTCCTCAGATGTTCGAGCAGGCGTCTCTAAGTCGTAATCCCTTGTGTGTTTATTCACCTTCACGTGGGTTAACGAATATTATTATTATTATTATTATTATTATTATTATTATTATTATTATTATTATCAGCACCGCGTGTTACTACCCGTTCGGGTTATAAACACTTACGCTAATGTGTTATGGTAGGGTGATTGTGAGATGAAATGGAGGACCTACAGTTTAACGTGGGATCCGAACCACGGTGGAGGTTTGGCATTCCCCACGTTCACAAGTTGTGATTAATACACGTCTTGTAGGAGGATTGAACCCCGGACCCCCAGCACAGAGGTCCGACACCTTACCCCTAGACCACAAGGTCACCTTGACGATTGTTAGCATAGGGCATGTTTGGTGTGTAAGTTGAAATATTCTTGTGAGTTGCTCCGTGCCAAATAAAGAAAGAGATTTGTTAACAATCTCCCAAGCCAGAATTCTACAAATCTTCAAATATCACATTCACAAAATTTATAAAACGAAGAATAGGGTCGCATTGCATGATGGTTCTTCAAAGGGTCCACGGACAGTATTTTACCCGTGTTGTAGTTTTCACGTCACTGAGCAGTTAACTGAATGTAGACCTCATTTAGTCTGGTCTACCTCTGATGAAAAGGTCAGGGTTTAAACCCTAGCATAGCCTTCTCACGAGGTCTTCCCTAAACATTTTCCAACTTTTCCTCCGTGCAAATGTGTGTATATTTTCTCTCAAATCCTCCGTTTCTCACAACTAGAAGAATGTTTGGGCGAGTGGTAAGAAGAAATGCAGACAGAAAATTAATAAAACTGGCAGATCTCCAATTCGCTCGGACCACAACCACTTAACACCCCTTCCAAGAATGAAGAGAAGATTTAGTTTTATCACACTTTTCAATGTTAATAAGCCCCCAAAATGCCCCAAAATACAAGTTGTGATGTCGTCATGAGCCCGCACGGGGCAGGCACATTCTCGAACCGTCAGCCCCGTTTCGAGACCCTTGTGAGAACGATCAAAGATCGTAAGGAAGAATGTCAGAGGTCTTCGTGACTAATGTTATTAAGGCAGAGTGTAGAAAGGGAATGTTTTAATAGTGCATTATAAAATACCTGAGCTAAAGGAAACAGACCGCGTCAGGCCGCGTGGCGACCGTGCAACAACCGCTCATGTCGCAAACCTTGCACTACAAACGGGCTTAATTGGTCAGACAAGAAGAGGAGATGGTACTGACTATAGACTGACTATAGACTGATCCAGTGGCGGAGCTTTGGCGCGTATCAAAGGGACGTGAGAAAGTGAGGTTTGTTTGCAGTTTTCGGTAAAATAAATGAACTATGTCTCCAGTAGAAACAGAGAGTTTAAAATTCTTCACATGTTGATATCAACATTTGTTGAATATCTGTCACGAGTATAGCGACATCAGATGACAAACTTTTTAAATGAAGAGAACAAGTTGACATTAAATTCCAGGACACCCTCGAAAGATATTCAACAACTGTTGATATCAACATGTGAAGAAAACTATACTCCAAGTTTATATTGGAGCAATATTTGATTTATGTTGACAAAACATTTGTTTTGTTATAAAAATGGCAAAAATACTGCCTCAACTCGCAACACTCCACAAACACACTTAAAGACGCTAGATTAGTCGATTCTACCTTCCTCACCATTATCCCTGATGGTTAATAAGACGCGATGCACGTATAGATAACACGACAGACGTTAGAGAACGCCCTCCTCAACTAAGATACTTGTCAGACGTGGGTCTGACGTCATTGTGACAGAACTGTCAGGATAACAGAGCATTGTACAGTGTTCTGACTAGGATAACAGAGCATTGATCACAGTGTTCTGACTAGGATAACAGAGCATTGACCACAGTGTTCTGACTAGGATAACAGAGCATTGGCCACAATGTACTGACTAGGATAACAGAGCATTGGCCACAGTGTTCTGACTAGGATAACAGAGCATTGATAACCATGTTGTGGCTAAGATAACAGAGCATTGAACAGTGTTCTGACTAGGATAACAGAGCATTGATCACCGTGTTCTGACTAAAATAACAGAGCATTGGCCACAGTGTTCTGACTAGGATAACAGAGCATTGTACAGTGTTCTGACTAGGATAACAGAGCATTGTACAGTGTTCTGACTAGGATAACAGAGCATTGATCACCGTGTTCTGACTAGGATAACAAAGCATTGATCACAGTGTTCTGACTAGGATAACAGAGCATTGATCACCGTGTTCTGACTAGGATAACAGAGCATTTATCACCGTGTTCTGACTAAAATAACAGAGAATTGATCACCGTGTTCTGACTAAAATAACAGAGCATTGGTCACAGTGTACTGACTAGGATAACAGAGCATTGGCCACAGTGTTCTGACTAGGATAACAGAGCATTGATCACAGTGTTCTGACTAGGATAACAGAGCATTGATCACAGTGTTCTGACTAGGATAACAGAGCATTGATCACCGTGTTCTGACTAAAATAACAGAGCATTTATCACAGTGTTCTGACTAGGATAACAGAGCATTGATCACCATGTTGTGACTAAGATAACAGAGCATTGAACAGTGTTCTGACTAGGATCAGAGCATTGATCAGAGTGTTCTGACTAAGATACCAGAGCATTTATCACAGTGTTTTAACTAGGATAACAGAGCATTTATCACAGTGTTTTAACTAGGATAACAGAGCATTGATCACCATGTTGTGACTAGGATAACAGAGCATTGAACAGTGTTCTGACTAGGACAACAGAGCATTGATCACCGTGTTCTGACTAGGATAACAAAACATTGATCACCATGTTGTGACTAGGATAACAGAGCATTGAACAATGTTCTGACTAAGATAACAGAGCATTGAACAGTGTTCTGACTAGGATAACATAGCATTGATTCCCGTGTTCTGACTAGGATAACAAAGCATTGATCACAGTGTTCTGACTAGGATAACAGAGCATTGATCACCGTGTTCTGACTAGGATAACAGAGCATTGGCCACAGTGTTCTGACTAGGATAACAGAGCATTGGCCACAGTGTTCTGACTAGGATAACAGAGCATTGATCACAGTGTTCTGACTAGGATAACAGAGCATTGATCACAGTGTTCTGACTAGGATCAGAGCATTGATTGGCTAAAACAAGGGTCCGGGGCTGGATTTCCCAGTCCAGGTTTCATTTATCAAACCAACTAAAGATAGGATGTGGTGGTATTGGTCTGAAAGTGATTGTTAGAGTGCGTTGAGAGAGAGATAACAGGTGGGGTGAAAGGGATAGACGAAGGTTTGAAGGTTTGAGGAAGATAAGACATGCTGAGGTTTAGCTTTCCAGGACAGGATTATTTCACCTCAATTTGTGGGGAATATTGGTCCCATCCTGGAAACTTAACACTTAGTACTCGTTTCAAAGGCGAGAATATTGAACTCTGGACTTCAAACTGAGCACACCGGAGATATATCAAGTTACAAGACACACTTCCAGCGTGTTCCCGAGATATATCAAGCTACAAGACTCACTTCCAGCGTGTTCCCGAGATATATCAAGCTACAAGACACACTTCCAGCGTGTTCCCGAGATATATCAAGCTACAAGACTCACTTCCAGCGTGTTCCCGAGATATATCAAGCTACAAGACTCACTTCCAGCGTGTTCCCGAGATATATCAAGCTACAAGACTCACTTCCAGCGTGTTCCCGAGATATATCAAGCTACAAGACTCACTTCCAGCGTGTTCCCGAGATATATAAAGCTACAAGACTCACTTCGAGCGTGTTCCCGAGATATATCAAGCTACAAGACTCACTTCCCGCGTAATCCCGAGATATATCAAGCTACAAGACTCACTTCCAGCGTGTTCCCGAGATATATCAAGCTACAAGACTCACTTCCAGCGTGTTCCCGAGATATATCAAGCTACAAGCCACTCACTCAGCGTGTTCCCGAGATATATCAAGCTAAAAGACTCACTTCCAGCGTGTTCCCGAGATATATCAAGCTACAAGACTCACTTCCAGCGTGTTCCCGAGATATATCAAGCTACAAGACTCACTTCCAGCGTGTTCCCGAGATATATCAAGCTACAAGACTCACTTCCCGCGTAATCCCGAGATATATCAAGCTACAAGACTCACTTCCAGCGTGTTCCCGAGATATATCAAGCTACAAGACTCACTTCCAGCGTGTTCCCGAGATATATAAAGCTACAAGACTCACTTCCAGCGTGTTCCCGAGATATATCAAGCTACGAGACTCACTTCCAGCGTGTTCCCGAGATATATCAAGCTACAAGACTCACTTCCAGCGTGTTCCCAAGATATATCAAGCTACAAGACTCACTTCCAGCGTGTTCCCGAGATATATCAAGCTACAAGACTCACTTCCAGCGTGTTCCCGAGATATATCAAGCTACAAGACTCACTTCCAGCGTGTTCCCGAGATATATAAAGCTACAAGACTCACTTCGAGCGTGTTCCCGAGATATATCAAGCTACAAGACTCACTTCCCGCGTAATCCCGAGATATATCAAGCTACAAGACTCACTTCCAGCGTGTTCCCGAGATATATCAAGCTACAAGACTCACTTCCAGCGTGTTCCCGAGATATATAAAGCTACAAGACTCACTTCCAGCGTGTTCCGAGATATATCAAGCTACAAGACTCACTTCCAGCGTGTTCCCGAGATATATCAAGCTACAAGACTCACTTCCAGCGTGTTCCCGAGATATATCAAGCTACAAGACTCACTTCCAGCGTGTTCCCGAGATATATCAAGCTACAAGACTCACTTCCAGCGTGTTCCCGAAATAGATCAAGCTACAAGACTCACTTCCAGCGTGTTCCCGAGATATATCAAGCTACAAGACTCACTTCCAGCGTGTTCCCGAAATATATCAAGCTACAAGACTCACTTCCAGCGTGTTCCCGAGATATATCAAGCTACAAGACTCACTTCCAGCGTGTTCCCGAGATATATCAAGCTACAAGACTCACTTCCAGCGTGTTCCCGAAATATATAAAGCTACAAGACTCACTTCCAGCGTGTTCCCGAGATATATCAAGCTACAAGACTCACTTCCAGCGTGTTCCCGAGATATATCAAGCTACAAGACACACTTCCAGCGTGTTCCCGAGATATATCAAGCTACAAGACTCACTTCCAGCGTGTTCCCGAGATATATCAAGCTACAAGACACACTTCCAGCGTGTTCCCGAGATATATCAAGCTACAAGACTCACTTCCAGCGTGTTCCCGAGATATATCAAGCTACAAGACTCACTTCCAGCGTGTTCCCGAGATTTAGACAAGTCTGATCGCTGCAATCTCCCAGCCTTCAGTCTGAGGAACTAGGCCCATCTGTAAGCCTAGAAATGATTCATTATGTACCTAGGTTTATAAAGGCACACCCCACTAAGTGCATGGATGAAGGCGTCTGTTTGGTCTTGTCTGGTTGGCTCATGAGAGTAGGTTGAGACGCAAATCCCTGCTGAGTGAAATAAGGTATTTTTTCTAAGTGGTTCTCCCTTGCACTTCACGCGAATGATGGTACACTTTCTATACATTTTGCCTCCTCAATCTCTATCCCATTAGTGTAGTTAGCGGGCAGACCAGATGAGTTGTGAAATGCGGTGAATTTAACAAATTTAGACTAGCCTAGTTGTGACGTGCGCTCTCAAAATTAAGAGGGACGTAAGGTAAGGTTATAAGTACCTTGTTTAGCCGTTCATGGTGCTAGAGGTGACAGGAATATATCCTGTATGGAGACAGGAATATATCCTGTATGGAGACAGGAATATATCCTGTATGGTGACAGGAATATATCCTGTATGGTGACAGGAATATATCCTGTACAATCACTATGATGGTTAATGTGTATCGTGCTTAGTTTAATCTAAGGATAGATCTAAATGTATTTGTTTGTTTATCTCTCTCTCTGATAAAGAGTTGGGGTTCATGAACATATCACTTCTACAGACTGCTCGAAACTTATATTTTCGTCTTTCTGCAGACCATGAGTGATTTCATTTTTTACTTATAGTTCTTTATATCGAAATGGACACACAAAAATAGGCCTACAGTTTTATTATTATTATTATTATTATTATTAATTTAGCACCGTGTCTTACTATCCGTTCGGGTTATACGCTTTTAGTATTAATTACCCTAATTGATTGGGAATTGGGAAGGTTGAATTAGAGGAAGTGAACCCGCATTTGCGTGGAGGTAGATTGGAAAACCATTTAGGGAAAACCACCCCCAGTTCACCCAACCGAGATTCGAACCTCGATCTCCCCGTCCTCAGCAGTCGAGCTCAACACGACTAGCGCGTTAGCCAACTACGCCACCGAGGCGGGTCCTAGAGTTATAGTTTGTCACTTTTTAATTGATTCGCATTATCGAAATTAGTATAACACAACAACGTTTAAAATTGTAGGAAACAAATAAATTTTTAAAAAATATAGTTTTGTGTTTCAGCATAGCCTTAACTTTTGTGTTGCCAGTTTGTATTTTGTGTTGCCAGTTTGTATTTTGTGTTGCCAGTTTGTACCGCTACCAGCATCAATGTAGCGGGATGCCTATACTAGAGGCAACAGGAGCAACTTCTTAACGTCCTATTGAAAGGATTATCAATCACTAACGTGCCACGTTTTACTGTGATAGGACGTTTTTACTGCCTTTTTAGTCTTGGGGGGGGGGGGGGTGCGCACTTTGGTCGTAACATGTTGATAATGATCACGTGGCAACTGATAGGTGTTAAATAGGTGTTTATCTTGGTGCGGTGTTGGTGTTTAGTCTGACAAGTGTGTACAGATACAAAAAAAGATGCTATAAAATGTTGATATATTTCAGACTAGCACGCTATTCTATATTTCCATGGGGGTTTCATTCATGACACGTGTTGGTGGTCACGCGGACTAGATGTCAAGCTTGTCGAGACACACATTTAGCCCACGTGCGAGTTAACATGTTTACAATGATACAAAGCACACACATTAAACCTAAGTATGGATATAGTCCACTGTTGCTCCACGAATACAGCCTGTAGACCTAATCCCCTGTTCCCTCGAGTGTAGCACCCACCGTTGCTGAATAATACCAGTCTACCTTTCAATCTGATCAACAATTTAGTTGCAGAAATATTTCCTTTTCTTTTTGTATTTACAGCGCGTGCTGATCTCCTCGGTCACGCGAATATAACCATAATAATACCAACACAAGCTCAAAAACACGCCAAACTTGCTCCGACACGAACTATCATTTCTAGATTATTATTTAGCATTTTAAACAAGAGACTGTTTCTTAGGAGATGCTAACTTTCTTGCAAACAGAAACACCACAAATATTATCTGAACATATTATCTAGGAAGTTTCCTCTAGCAGTTTTATGATAAAACCCAATATATTATTAAAATAAATTAAATAGTCATTCACTCAAAAATACCAGACAATTTGATATTACGTTTAGGTAAGAAATGTATTTAATTTTGTGTTGGCATGACACAAAATCGTTCAGTCCTTATTATAGTTTATAAAATTTCAATTAAGATTATACTTCCAAATAAAACTAAACATAATAATTTCAAGCTCGAATTTAAACCGCTGAACCTTGTGATGTTTTCTATAGCAATACACGCATGGATAACCAAATTCCAGTACGTACTAAGGTATGCGTGCTTTTATACCTTGTGTGTTTATGTGTTATGCTTTTGAGTCTGTGTGTAATTTGTGAGCGTGTGTGGTAGGACACATCTTCACGCGGTGTCTTTAAAATCTTGTGACGAATATTTTTCAATTATCATTTTGATAATGAAAATACCCTCATATAGACGTGTAAAGAACCAACAGACTAGATCGTGAATAACAGCGGTCGACAACCATTGCATAGTTGAGGACATATTGATGTTAACAGGAGAGCGAGACAATGACTGATGGTACCAGCACACGATCTATTACCTAACTTAAATATAGAACGGACACAACACCCAGCTCCCCGCCCGTTAAATCATCACTGTGGAAGGGGAGTCCCACATTCCAACAAAGATACGTTTTTGGTGCATGCCGGGAAATGTTGGTATTTGCCGTGTAGTTATAATTATGACTGAGATAGATTCATGCTTTTATAGAGATTATCTGTGATCCTTCACATAACTCGGTTATATTTATCTTCCGGAAAATATTCCTTGCTTCTCTTGCTTTGCTTCAATCTTCTCTTGATTAGTTTCTTCATGCGCTAAAACACATTTTGAATAGTTCAGGATCTATTTTACATTACATAGAGCTGGTGTACTAATACTGGTCAATCTAAATGATAGTGAACGCCATCACTTTAACAGGTGTATACAATTGAAACCGAGAGAACGTAGGACAGTTACACCGCCACAAAGGTAAGTTTGGACAGAGACACCATACTATAGAGACCTCCCTAGAACAGTTACACCGCTACAAAGGTAAGTTTGGACAGAGACATCATAATATAGAGACCTCCCTAGAACAGTTACACCGCCACAAAGGTAAGTTTGGACAGATACATCATAATATAGAGACCTCCCTAGAACAGTTACACCGCCACAAAGGTAAGTTTGGACAGCGACATCATAATATAGAGACCTCCCTAGAACAGTTACAACGCTACAAAGGTAAGTTTGGACAGAGACATCATAATATAAAGACCTCCCTAGAACAGTTACACCGCCACAAAGGTAAGTTTGGACAGAGACATCATAATATAGAGACCTCCCTAGAACAGTTACACCGCCACAAAGGTAAGTTTGGACAGATACATCATAATATAGAGACCTCCCTAGAACAGTTACACCGCCACAAAGGTAAGTTTGGACAGCGACATCATAATATAGAGACCTCCCTAGAACAGTTACAACGCTACAAAGGTAAGTTTGGACAGAGACATCATAATATAAAGACCTCCCTAGAACAGTTACACCGCCACAAAGGTAAGTTTGGACAGAGACATCATAATATAGAGACCTCCCTAGAACAGTTACACCACCACAAAGGTAAGTTTGGACAGCGACATCATAATATAGAGACCTCCCTAGAACAGTTACACCACCACAAAGGTAAGTTTGGACAGAGACATCATAATATAGAGACCTCCCTAGAACAGTTACACCGCCACAAAGGTAAGTTTAGGCAGAGACATCATAATATAGAGACCTCCCTAGAAAAGTTACACCGCAACAAAGGTAGGGGAGAGCGGGGGAATACCGCACAGTTGGGCAATACCGCACACCCTCAAACAGCTCACTTTTTTCACTGTGGAAAAATACCTACCATGGCATACTCTAGCGGCTTATAGGGTGAACTAAATAGCGTAAGCTCAGAACACAAGTGGCCTTTGTTTCTGTGTAATCATTGTTTTTATAGTTTTATTCTTTTGCTTACTATTTTCAATAGTATTTCATTAAAGGTAAGTCCATTTGGATGTATATTTACTATTTTTTCATAAGCATCTTCAAATAGAACTTGTTTTAAACAATAAGTCCATACCAGTAAACATTCCTTCTAAATAACACAATATTTGTTGAAGAGGTAGAAAATGGCGAAACGTGTTGTGGGGTAATCCCGCACGTTTAGAGAGGGCATTCCCGCACAGTGTGCGGTATTACCCCCTTCTTGTTTCTTACGGCAATATAAAAATAAGAAACAATTATTTTTATATTCCCTTAACCTGCGCGTAAGCATAAGATCTAAAAGTAAAGAATTTAACTAAAATTGAACACTAATGTATTTATACTCCGTGTGGCTTCTTTAGAATATTTAAAGTGTTTATTTAAGCATAGTTCGGAATCTTGATATTATATTTAGACCAAACTAGTGTAACAATCACGATGAATTGAAAATTTAACAAGTATTGACATTTAAAGTGGAAATTGTTTGGGTTCTTTAACATAGTTATTTACAATTATTGAAGACCTGAAAATGTGAACCAGATAAAGCCCAAAAACTAAATATACAAAATGAACTTAATTTACAAAACAACATCATGAAATTTAAAAAAAAAATACTTGTAATATTAAAATACATAAAATACGAACCCATATCTTAGAAACAATATTTTTTTTCTGGATACTTTATAGTTTTTTTTTGTTGAGGTATTTAACGTGCACTTTCTGAACCAAGTGATTATATTAACACACGACAGATTTCTACAATAGAAAACGTATGGGCCTTCAAATTTTGCTGGAAATGTAGGCTACTTTCACACACTTTCCAGAGCTCTTTTACATACCACAATTAAAATGGGATCAATAGCTTTACTTACCCTCCGAAGGAAGTTGTGCTACGAATTTTTATTTATCATTAAAATTCCGCCCACCTCAGCTGGGTTTGAACCCACGAATATTGGATCCTAAGGTGAGATATTTTCCTCAAGACCATCGAGAATGTTTATTGTAGAATTGATTTATATCAGTTTCATGATATTGATATTTACTTAATTCTCATTCTCAGGTTTTCAATTGTATTTTTATTAATAATTATGGGTCTGCATATGTAATTTGTAATACAACACAAGCGTTTACAGAATAGCAATCAATATATTTTTTAAATCAAAAACAATTTATATTTTACTATATTTTAGATGCCGAGAAAGAGACAAAGGAAAACAGATAAAGTGAAATGGACTGGAGACGTGTTGAAAGAAGCCTTAAAAGCAATGAATGAAGGTGGAAAGCTGAGAGCAGTATCCATGGCATATGGAATAACTGTTTCTACTCTAAAGGATAGGTATAAGTCTGGTCAGTCACAATAGGCACGTTTATGAAGAAAAGCTACCTTTTCTGATGAACAAGAAAAAGAACTGGTTAAACATGTCATTATGATGGCTAAAATATTCCATGGAATATCACCTATCGAGCTTCGAAAAATCGCTTTTGAATTTGCAAGTAGAAATAACATACCACACAATTTCAACACCACCTCAAGAACTGCTGGTAAAGACTGGCTCAGCGGGTTTCTACGGTGAAATCAAGAAATCAGCCTTCGGAAACCAGAGGCAACAAGCGTGAGCCGAATTCTAGGTTTCAATAAGGATGCTGTGCAAAAGTTTTTCTCAAATTTGGAAGGAGTAATGGAAAAACACAAGTTCCCTGGCTCGAGAATCTATAATATGGACGAAACGGGAATTTCAACTGTTCATACCCCACAGAAAATATTAGGACCTAAGGGGCAAAAGCAAATAGGATCTACAACAAGCTGGGAGAGAGGCAAAAATATTACCGTATGTGCTGCTATGAGTGCAAGTGGAAGCTTTGTACCCCCTATGTTTATTTTTCCTCGAATAAGGATGAGTCCTACACTCGCCAAAGGTGGTCCAGAAGAAGCTATTTACCATTGTTCTAAGAATGGCTGGATTAATGAAGAGCTGTTCATTATTTGGCTCCAACATTTCGCGAAATGTGTGAGACCAACCAAGAACGAACCAGTTCTACTAATCATTGATAATCATGGTACTCACAAATCCCTACAGGCTTTCACATTTTGTCGAGAGAATGGAATCGTAGTCTTGACAATTCCACCTCACACATCACATAGACTCCAACCTCTAGACCTTACCTTTTTTGGTCCTCTGAAAACTGCTTATAACAGAGAGTGTGGTTTATTTCTCGAGACCTTTCCTTATGAGAAGATACGACCTGATGATGTTGCTTCACTTTTTAATAAGGCTTTCATAAGGATAGCAACAATTGAAAAGGGAGTATCCGGTTTTTCCTCGTCAGGAATCTTTCCACTTAACCCAAACAAATTCACGGAAGAAGACTTTGCACCAGCAGAAGCAGCAATGCCCAAAGCTGTTACTATTATGGAAGATGTTCAGGATAACGTTCAGGATAACATAGAAAACAGTGCATGTTTCAAAACTAAAACATAGGACACTCAACAACCATCTACTTCAAAAATAGTTTCTGTTAAAGATATTAAACCTACACCCATTCTAGATTATAAACCATAAAAACAGCACCGTTCATCAAAATGCAAAGCTCTGTTATTTTTACAGCAACGCCCTTGAAAAAAACACTCGAAGAAGCAGATTTCAAACGTAAGAATAAAACAATCCGAGAAAATGAGAAAGAAGCAAAGAAAAAGAACATAAGAAAATGTGAGATACAGAAGAAATTTAGGGATAAAAACAAAGAATGTTCCAAGAATGAAATTAATAAATAAAATAAAAAGTTGCTTTAGTGCGAAAAAAACTCCTCCAAGATAGCTCAGATGAAGGAGAGAATTTATCAAATCTGTGCGATGATGATGAACTGGATGATATTGAACCTGAATCCTCTAATAATTTGCCTATGTTTAACAATTCAGATTGTAATTGTATGTTTTGTGGAGAATTTGGGAGGAACAAAGAGTTGTGGTTCATATGTGTTCTTTGTTCAGGTTGGGTACATGCCGAATGTAGTGCAGCGGAAAGAGCAGACAATTTTGTTTGTGACTTTTGTCTCAAAAAGTAAAATATATTTAATTTATATTGCCACCTTTTGATATCTGTGTAAATGAACTATTTTTTTACTATTATTAAATTTTTAGTTTTATGTTTAGGCATATACATAATTTATATAAGTTAATACAGGGTTAATTCTACTAGTTAAATTGTATATTTTGTGTGTATCGCAAATTATAGTTTAATATAAATCAATAACTATAATTGTACGGTATTTCCCCACTCTGTGTGCGGTATTGCCCTACCAGGGTGGGCAATGCCGCACAATGACTATTTCCATATTTTAATTAATTATAAGAGAATGCTAGTTTCAGTATATAAAAGTAATACACTGAATTGATGTATAAAAAACAAAGTTTACAATGATATATTACTAGATTTAATAGACTATATGAGAACATAGCAATGTCTTGTTTTGCTTAAGTGTGCGGGATTCCCCCACTCTCCCCTAAGTTTGGAAAGAGACATCATAATATAGAGACCTCCCTAGAACAGTTACACCGCCACAAAGGTAAGTTTAGACAGCGACATCATAATATAGAGACCTCCCTAGAAAAGTTACACCGCAACAAAGGTAAGTTTGGACAGCGACATCATAATATAGAGACCTCCCTAGAACAGTTACACCACCACAAAGGTAAGTTTGGACAGCGACATCATACATATAGAGACCTCCCTAGAACAGTTACACCGCCACAAAGGTAAGTTTGGACAGCACCCATCATATATAGAGACCTCCCTAGAACAGTTACAACCGCACAAAGGTAAGTTTGGACAGAGACATCATAATATAGAGACCTCCCTAGAACAGTTACACCGCCACAAAGGTAAGTTTGGACAGAGACATCATAATATAGAGACCTCCCTAGAACAGTTACACCGCCACAAAGGTAAGTTTGGACAGATGACATCATAATATAGAGACCTCCCTAGAAAGTTACACCGCCACAAAGGTAAGTTTGGACAGAGACATCATAATATAGAGACCTCCCTAGAACAGTTACACCGCCACAAAGGTAAGTTTGGACAGCGACATCATAATATAGAGACCTCCCTAGAACAGTTACACCGCCACAAAGGTAAGTTTGGACAGAGACACATAATATAGAGACCTCCCTAGAACATTACACCGCCACAAAGGTAAGTTTGGACAGCGACATCATAATATAGAGACCTCCCTAGAACAGTTACAACCGCAACAAAGGTAAGTTTGGACAGAGACATCATAATATAGAGACCTCCCTAGAACAGTTACACCGCCACAAAGGTAAGTTTGGACAGAACATCATAATATAGAGACCTCCCTAGAACAGTTACACACCACAAAGGTAAGTTTGGACACGACATCATAATATAGAGACCTCCCTAGAACAGTTACACCCCACAAAGTAATTTGGACAGAGACATCATAATATAGAGACCTCCCTAGAACAGTTACACCGCCACAAAGGTAAGTTTGGCAGAGACATCATAATATAGAGACCTCCCTAGAAATTACACCGCAACAAAGGTAAGTTTGGACAGAGCATCATAATATAGAGACCTCCCTAGAACATTACACCGCACAAAGGTAAGTTTGGACAGCGACATCATAATATAGAGACCTCCCTAGAACAGTTACACCACCACAAAGGTAAGTTTGACAGCGCCACCATACTATAGAGACCTCCCTAGAACAGTTACAACCCACAAAGGTAAGTTTGGACAGACCACATAATATAGAGACCTCCCTAGAACATACACCGCACAAAAGTTTTGGACAGCGCACAATATAAACCTCCCTAGAACAGTTACCCACCACAAAGGTAAGTTTGGACAGAGACATCATATATAGAGACCTCCCTAAACAGTTACACCGCCACAAAGGTAAGTTTAGACAGCGACATCATAATATAGAGACCTCCCTAGAACAGTTACACCACCACAAAGGTAAGTTTGGACAGCGACATCATAATATAGAGACCTCCCTAAGAACAGTTACACCGCCAACAAAGGTAAGTTTGGACAGGACACATAATATAGAGACCTCCCTAGAACAGTTACACCGCCCACAAAGGTAAGTTTGGACAGAGACATCATATATAGAGACCTCCCTAGAACAGTTACACCGCCACAAAGGTAAGTTTGGACAGAGACATCATAATATAGAGACCTCCCTAGAACAGTTACAACCGCACAAAGGTAAGTTTGGACAGAGACACTCATAATATAGAGACCTCCCTAGAACAGTTACACCGCCACAAAGGTAAGTTTGGACAGAGACATCATAATATAGAGACCTCCCTAGAACAGTTACACCACCACAAAGGTAAGTTTGGACAGCGACATCATATATAGAGACCTCCCTAGAACAGTTATACACCACACAAAGGTAAGTTTGGACAGAACATCATAATATAGAGACCTCCCTAGAACAGTTACACCGCCACAAAGGTAAGTTTGGACAGGACATCATAATATAGAGACCTCCTAAACAGTTACACCCCACAAAGGTAAGTTTGGACAGGACAATCATATATAGAGACCTCCCTAGAACAGTTACACCGCACAAAGGTAAGTTTGGACAGCAGACATCATAATATAGAGACCTCCCTAGAACAGTTACACCACCACAAAGGTAAGTTTGGACAGCAGACATCATAATATAGAGACCTCCCTAGAACAGTTACACCACCACAAAGGTAAGTTTGGACAGGACATCATAATATAGAGACCTCCCTAGAACAGTTACACACGCACAAAGGTAAGTTTGGACAGAGACATCATAATAAGAGACCTCCCTAGAACAGTTACACCACCACAAAGGTAAGTTTGGACAGGACATCATAATATAGAGACCTCCCTAGAACAGTTACACCACCACAAAGGTAAGTTTGGACAGCAGCACTCATAATATAGAGACCTCCCTAGAACAGTTAACACCCACAAAGGTAAGTTTGGACAGCGACACCATAATATAGAGACCTCCCTAGAACAAGTTACACCCCACAAAGGTAAGTTTGGACAGCGACCACCATAACTATAGAGACCTCCCTAGAACAGTTACACCACCACAAAGGTAAGTTTGGACAGAGACATCATAATATAGAGACCTCCCTAGAACAGTTACACCACCACAAAGGTAAGTTTGGACAGACATCATAATATAGAGACCTCCCTAGAACAGTTACACCACCACAAAGGTAAGTTTGGACAGCGACACATAATATAGAGACCTCCCTAGAACAGTTACACCCCACAAAGGTAAGTTTGGACAGAGACATCATAATATAGAGACCTCCCTAGAACAGTTACACACCACAAAGGTAAGTTTGGACAGCGACATCATAATATAGAGACCTCCCTAGAACAGTTACACCACCACAAAGGTAAGTTTGGACAGAGACATCATAATATAGAGACCTCCCTAGAACAGTTACACCACCACAAAGGTAAGTTTAGGACAGCGCAGACTCAACATAAATATAGAGACCTCCCTAGAACAGTTACACCACACAAAGTAAGTTTGGACAGAACACTATATAGAGACCTCCCTAGAACAGTTACACCACCACAAAGGTAAGTTTGGACAGCGACACCATACTATAGAGACCTCCTAGAACAGTTACACCACCACAAAGGTAAGTTTGGACAGAGACATCATATATAGAGACCTCCCTAGAACAGTTACACCACCACAAAGGTAAGTTTGGACAGAGACATCATAATATGAGACCTCCCTAGAACAGTTACACACCACAAAGGTAATTTGGACAAGACATCATAATATAGAGACCTCCCTAGAACAGTTACACCGCCACAAAGTAAGTTTGGACAGCGCCCCATACTATAGAGACCTCCCTAGAACAGTTACACCACCACAAAGGTAAGTTTGGACAGAGACATCATAATATAGAGACCTCCCTAGAACAGTTACACCACCACAAAGTAAGTTTGGACAGAGACATCAAATATAGAGACCTCCCTAGAACAATTACACCACCACAAAGGTAAGTTTGGACTAGGCACACCATACTATAGAGACCTCCCTAGAACAGTTACACCACCACAAAGGTAAGTTTGGACAGCGCACCATACTATAATAGAGACCTCCCTAGAACAGTTACACCACCACAAAGGTAAGTTTGGACAGCGCACCATACTATAGAGACCTCCCTAGAACAGTTACACACCACACAAAGATAAGTTTGGACAGCGCCCATACTATAGAGACCTCCCTAGAACAGTTACACCACCACAAAGGTAAGTTTGGACAGAGACATCATAATATAGAGACCTCCCTCGAACAGTTACACCACCACAAAGGTAAGTTTGGACAGAGACATCAAAATATAGAGACCTCCCTAGAACAATTACACCACCACAAAGGTAAGTTTGGACTGCGCCACCATACTATAGAGACCTCCCTAGAACAGTTACACCGCCACAAAGGTAAGTTTGGACAGCGCCACCATACTATAGAGACCTCCCTAGAACAGTTACACCACCACAAAGATAAGTTTGGACAGAGACATCATAATATAGAGACCTCCCTAGAACAATTACACCACCACAAAGATAAGTTTGGACTGCGACACCATACTATAGAGACCTCCCTAGAACAGTTACACCACCACAAAGGTAAGTTTGGACAGATACATCATAATATAGAGACCTCCCTAAAACAGTTACACCACCACAAAGGTAATTTTGGACTGCGACACCATACTATAGAGACCTCCCTAGAACAGTTACACCACCACAAAGGTAAGTTTGGACAGCGACATCACACTATAGAGACCTCCCTAGAACAGTTACACCACCACAAAGGTAATTTTGGACTGCGCCATCATACTATAGAGACCTTCTTCTCATAGTAGCTTAGTGGCACAAGAATCCATTCTATACCATCAGGTTTGTTTAGTTCAAGCTATTATTAAATAATAATTAAATCTTGTAGGAAAGAGTTAGAGTGGTCAGTCACAAGTTAGGAGACCCTTGTTCGACTCCGGGCTATGATGGTTTGTTATTCTCATCTTACTGCCCGTTAGGAGTATAAGGATTTAACCGCATTAATAGGGTACTCTTGAGAAAGGAGTGACTTAGGAGAAATGTTACCACATTTGTGTGGTTCAGGAAAATACATCCAACAAGAGTAGAAGCCAGTCCTCCCTGTCACCGACAAACCAGACTAGATGAGCCCAACATTTAGTCCGCGTGCCCACCTATACTAAATGTGGCACTGGTTTGATTGGTTGGCGACAAAAAGGTTGGGGTTGGGATCCCGGATAGATGTCTTGAAGATAGTGTTCCCTAAACTGCTATCCAATCTCGATCCACATAGAGGTGGGTACATTTCCCTTAGTTCTACCCTCCTCGTCTGTACCCTATTGCGGAGGATCCCGCACGGGTGGTAGGACGTGGTGTGGAAACCAAACAGGACTACAGTAGAGTAAGATATCGCTGTTCCCCGTCATATGACCCCCCGCGGGGCGCCCCACCTCACACCCGACGGGGCGCACTCGGTCCTCCCTGTAGGGACATGTGTCGTTGTAGCTCCCACTTGTCGGAGAGGAGGAGAGAGTAAAGATGGGACACTTTATTTACTCTTCCCCCCTCTTTGTTGGTAAGAAGTGGGCAGAGCCAGAGACATCTGGACTGAGACAAAAGTGAGAAGAGGCTGTGTCTCATCTCGACCGTGATTGGTCAACTGGATCAAGGCGCCGCTACCAGTCACATGACACTGCTCGGGACAAGAGTGACTCAACTCCTCCACGACACATGGAGGACACACTGCTCGACACAAGAGTGACTCAACTCCTCCACGACACTTGGAGGACGGAGAGGAATGGAGGGACACTGCAATGGCTTGTCACAAAGAGTCAAGTAATTAACTAGGAAACCTGATTTTGTCGTTTTTACATGAAGTTCAATATGTGGACAAGAACATACTCATTTCATGTTCGACTGAGAGAAGTGTCTCTGAGCATGAGTATGGCCGAGTCTCCCTTAGTGTCGCCCTCAGTGTGCCGTCAGGACTCGCCACAGGGAATAGTGTGCCGTCAGGACTCATCACAGGGAATAGATTGCCTTGAGCAAAGTAAGGTTGAGGACCAATGCTTCAAACTAACATAACAAATTCTCAATTATCTAAGAAGGTTATGTTGGGACCTTGATGAAACAATAATAAACACCCTATCCTCAACTTGAGCTGGTTCTATCCAGTCCACCTCATTACACCCTATCTCTATCATGAGATAGTTCTATCCAGTCCACCTCATTACACCCTATCCCTATCATGAGATAGTTCTATCCAGTCCACCTCAATACACCCTATCCCTATCATGAGATAGTTCTATCCAGTCCACCTCAATACACCCTATCCCTATCTTGAGCTGGTTCTATCCAGTCCACCTCATTACACCCTATCCCTATCATGAGATAGTTCTATCCAGTCCACCTCATTACACCCTATCCCTATCATGAGATAGTTCTATCCAGTCCACCTCATTACACCCTATCCCTATCATGAGATAGTTCTATCCAGTCCACCTCATTACACCCTATCCCTATCTTGAGATAGTTCTATCCAATCCACCTCATTACACCCTATCTCTATCTTGAGCTGGTTCTATCCAGTCCACCTCATTACACCCTATCCCTATCATGAGATAGTTCTATCCAGTCCACCTCATTACACCCTATCCCTATCATGATATAGTTCTATCCAGTCCACCTCATTACACCCTATCCCTATCATGAGATAGTTATATCCAGTCCACCTCATTACACCCTATCCCTATCATGAGATAGTTCTATCCAGTCCACCTCATTACACCCTATCTCTTTTAGGTCCATTCAAATACAATTTAAACCTATTAGAAATGCTGAGAAGCGTGAAAATGTAAAGTTTATTTTTCTCGATCACTGTATTCCTTATTACTATATAAGATTCATGCAATATTTTCTAATTTTAAATAAGGAGGCCTATTGTATCCCCATTTTGAGAGTTAATTTGTGTTTCTAATTTATAATTTAAAATTCATTTCATTACCTCAGATATTTAAATCATTTTACGTAGGAAATAATGTTTTTGCATTATATAAACATTTAAAAAATGTATAGCTTGCTTAAAAAATAATCAACACTGCCAAAAAAAATGTCTTATATTTTTATATTCTTAGAGTAATAATTTTAACCTTATTAAGTTTCACCTTTCTCATGAACACACGTAGGTCCCCTAAATGATTTTCAAGGAAATCTAAATATTGAATTGAATAAAATAGTGAATAGATTTTAAAAAAAAACTACTTCTGCAAGCTTGAAAATACAATATCTTTAATTTATCTTTGATTATAATACTTTTTATTATTGTCATCATACTTGCGTTGATGATTTTATGTGTTTTATATGATCTTGTTTTATTTTGTCCGTCCATCGATCGAGAATATCAAGGTAACTATGTTGTAACAACCAACTTACACTCTGACTTAAATTAAATATTTCCAAGACAAATATTAAAACTACTAATAAAATATACATAACCAACGATAAAATAAATATTATTGCATATTATCTATAATAATGTTTTATACATTCAGTTTACACTTTTTTTTAATTTGATCTATAAAATGTCTAGCGAACTCAAGCGAGGAGTCTTTTTTTAAATAAATAGATTTATAGATAAATTGTGAGATAAAATTATCTACAAAAATGATTGCAATAGATATCAACAAAGTTTACATTATTTGATATTGATACTTTGTTGCTACTCGTATATTTAATTAGTTATTAACTAGAGACTAGTTATATAGTGTAAAGCCACCAACACTTGTAAACGTGACTTTAGCTACTGGCTAGTAATATGTAGGCCTATTTACAAACTAAGATACGTAACATAGAGACTAATCAATTGTATGTACACTACTTTCATCCTGTAAGCGGTAGCAGTCTTACCTTGACTGATTACACTATGACCCTATCTTACAAGCTGCACCATAGTGGAACCAAGCAAGGTAGCAGTCTTACCTTGACTGATTACACTATGATTCTATCTTACAAGCTACGCCATAGTGGAACCAAGCAAGGTAAGTCTGCTATATTTCAAAATAAACGAAAGCTATATAATGTATACAGGCCTAGTTTTAAATATTTTTTTAGAACTGCAAATCGGTTCCAGTTGTTACTAAAGAACCGGTGTAACCGATAAACACAATAAAATAGCCACGTATCTCAGGTTCGATACCAGCTGGAGAGCACAATGCCTATCTCTACTCAAAATAACTAAAATGAGCTCTTGAAATACCTAATTTGAGCTTTTAAAATAGACATTACTATTATTATTACTGTGTGATGATAAGATGAGCAGCTGTCTGACTGTCTGACTGTCTGAAGGGAACATGTCAGTGAGAGTAGACCCGGGTTCAAGACCTGGTGAAGACTTATCACACCAACATCTAGAAGCGTTACTAATTCTAAGATCGGATTCCACGCATTCATACGTCAAGTCATTAGATCTGCAGTTGTCACTTTTAATATATATCATCACGTAACACCAATAAAAATACTAAATACACTGTACATTGTACATTTTGGACATAATATAAATGTTTGTGTTTACTAAACGGCCTGTACTTTACCTAGACGTGTTACACTATGGTCCTATCCTGTGAGACGCGCCATAGTGGAACAATGCGAGGTAAGCAGTCCCAGTGCGGCAATAAGCGCATTCGTGTTATTCAACTGGCATGGTCCGGTGTTCGACTCTGTCTTCTATCGCTGGTTGTAAGATATATTTAGCTCGTACATCTGTGCATTCCTAGTTTTATTGTCTGTTTTTGATCGCCACGTCTTACTACCCGTTCGGGTTACACACATATGATCGGCGTCGGTGGTTGCACGGTCTAGGGCGTCACTCTCGCAATACTACTGATGACGAGGAGATCAGGGTTCAAATCGCCATCGAGTGTTTTGAGAGTAGCTTTTTATAAATGTTTTTCCACTCTCCCTCCACATCAATGCGGGAACACTTCCCTTAAATTCCACCTTCCTCATCCTTGGCAGACTACATGTGCGTGTGATCGGGGCGGGTAGTAAGACGCGGCGATATTAAAATACACGCACATGTAGACTGCTAGGAATGAGGAAGGTGGAATTTAAGGGAAGTGTTCCCGCATTGACGGGGAGGAGAGTGGAAAACCATTTAGTAAGAAATCTCATCTCAACGTTACCGATTAAACTACAACACAAAATAAAACTACATTGGAAACTAGAATAAAACTACATTGGAAACTAGAATAAAACTACATTGGAAACTAGAATAAAACTACATTGGAAACTAGAATAAAACTACATTGGAAACTAGAATAAAACGTCGAGCTTTGTTGAATATTTATTGTTCGTCCTGTTTGAGAAGAAAACGTAAGAAAGTGTAATAATGATAAAGAATGAAGGAATGGGAGAATGGAGGACTGTGATGTTTGGGAGGTGTTCAAAAAAGGAACACTGAGACATTACTTGTTTTCGCTGGAAGGTTTTTCTGAGGTGGAGCTTATACCCCCCCCCCCTAACAACGTGGCATGCGAGACGAGTATGGAAGATATGCATATGATTGGCCGCAAGTTGGTCGGGTAATTACCGGGCTGGAATCCCCGTACCTGGTAGTTAACAACTGGTAGTGCTACAGGAGATATCATGGGTAATATGGGTGGGAGGGTATGCCTACAATTTAGGACGCGTGGAGAGGGGGGGGGGACGCGGCCCCCCTTCGGGCCATGTAGGTGGGGGGCGGGAGAGAACAAGATTCCTGATATTTTCCATCGTCTTGAAAACAAAACAAAAACAAAAACAATGGAAGGAACCAGTTGTGTGGACCACTACAAGAAACAAAATGAAGCAAGTCTGCTTTGAAATGGAAACACAAAAACACAACTGGTCACAAATGTTTTCATTTGTATTATTAATAAACTATTTCACGTCCTTTTGTTTTGGCAAAGCATGCCGCTACTTAGAGTTACACGCATTTGATATTTTGCGCTAATGTTTTAGATCAAGTGTAGTCTAATCTATTTTGCGTGGAGGGAGAGTAGAGAACAGTTTAGGGAATAATACCCCTCTTTCCCCGTATCAGGATTCAAACCCCGATCTCCCCGTCATAGACAGCGAGAGCAAGGTCTCATACTAACCGACCAGCAGAGCTGCTCATGTCCTTAGTCCTGTGCTAATATCGATAGTACATTAGTACTGTATTTGTAACAATGTCATAACACATTATAATCAGTAAATATTTAATGTGTCAACCTCGGGTGTATTGAGGTAAAGTGCTTGTCCCAGGACACAACGATCGTGGCTTCAAACCCAGCTGAGGTGGATAATATTTATATGGCGGGCCTGAATTATCGATTACAGATCTGATATAGACTAATTATATGCGAGTAATGATATCATTAAAGAGATGTATGTTCACCGCCATCAGTGAAACGACCGATTCAACTGTCTATTTGATGTGGAGTAGTGCGGATGATTACTAGTGCAGTTGTGTAATGTCGCTCTATTTTATCGTCATTATTACCGATTGGCACCACGTCATATCACACTCGCCGTAGTAAAGAGCGCATTCTGGTGGGAGCGGCAATAAACAGAACTAGTCCAGCTACGGGGTGGCAAGAGTGTTCCCTCTCATCCAAGTGCGAGTCAGACTTTAGGTTAAGACGACAACTCGCCTGGCTCCAGGCTGGTATCGAGACTAATATGATATACTACCTGCCTTCTTCTTAGCGGCTGAAACAACTACAATACCTGGCCAAGAGGAGTGTGCTATTACTACCCATCCTGGATAGATGAGTATCAACTAAGGTGGGAAGGGTAGTGTACCCACATTCGCTTGGAGGGAGAGTGTGAGGCCAGTTTTGATAGACCACACACACCGGGACTTAAACCCTGACCTATCGTCATTTCTGTTCCAGTCCATCGCGAGAGAGAGACTCCTTATACCATTTGACCACCAAAGACCAATGGACTATTGTGGTTTGTTTCAGCGATAAATGTGGCTACATTCGTTATTTTGGTTTTATCTCGACACAGGTTCGATTCCAGAACCAACAGTTTTTGTTTCTATTGCCTCACCGTGCTCTGGATCACTGAGTAGCCTCTGGAAAAAACAATATTGATAATAACAAAAAACATCTGTGCGCACGCGCGATAAATGGCACGCTGGTCTAGTTTAAGATAAGATAAGACTTGAAAACAAATCTGTAGTTAATTAGATGGTAAAAATATGAAATCTTAAAGAAAAGTCGGACAATATTGTACAATATTAAATAATAAGTTTTGTCAATTCTTACAATCCAATAAACTACTATTTCTTTTCGAGTCTTATCTTATCTCTTATCTAACACTCCTTACAAATATTTGTGTTGTCTAGTTTAGTTACTTATAAGCATGACGGAGATATTGGGAATAGGGTTGTAGCTCTCTCTCTTCCTCGACGCAACTGCGGGTACATTTTATATAACTCTAACCTCCTCATCTCTAACAACTTTTATTACTTAAATGCAATGGCTTTATTAATTGATTGCTCCCACTTTGCCGCTGGCCACTCGTTTATAGGGCTACTTGCCCACTAGTTCTTGGGGCTTCTTGCCCACTAGTTCTTGGGGCTTCTTGCCCACTAGTTCTTGGGACTACTTGCCCACTAGTTCTTGGAGCTACTTGTCCACTAGTTCTTGGGGCTTCTTGCCCACTAGTTCTTGGGGCTACTTGCCCACTAGTTCTTGGAGCTACTTGTCCACTAGTTCTTGGGGCTACTTGCCCACTAGTTCTTGAAGCTACTTGCCCACTAGTTCTTGGGGCTTCTTGCCCACTAGTTCTTGGGGCTACTTGCCCACTAGTTCTTGGAGCTACTTGCCCACTAGTTATTGGGGCTACTTGCCCTTGTATAGAATATAGCCCAGAGATCAAGACTTGTGTACAATCAGGACGATAGCTTCAAGAGAGCAGTCTGTAGGCCCACGGATAAAGGCGTCAATCTCTTCTTGTCTGGTTTTCCGGTGACGGAGAAGGAAGCTTTCCCCGGTTTCTTTTAGAGAGAATGGAAATGGAAGATTCAAAATGGCGCATGATTCCAACTAAGGAGTTATTAGTGTTAACTAGTGTTATCTAGTGCTATCTAGTATCATTAGTGTTACATAGAACTGGTTTTTATATGCCGGGAGGGGAATTCAACATATTCCACCCAGTCAGGATTTGAGCGATGACCTGCTCGTTATAGACCAACCCAACAAGAGGAGACTGACAGCTTTATCCGCATGCCCCCCAGTGCGTGTATTTAACATAATTACAGTTGTTTGTGGGCTTACTAGGCTTAGTTTAGAGTTTAGTGCTGAAGGTTGATTTAATGTTCAAATTTGGTTTTTTCGACTAAACTATGTGTTTAGAAAGTGCCCGTCTGGGGTTCTAAAATTAAAAAGAAATTCCCATGTCAGGTCGGGAAGTAATAAAATTGTAACAATACAAGGGTTGGATTGTACAATCGAACCCCCACCCAACCCGATGCTGCATAGACTATCGTCCGAATCATACTACCCACTCCAAGAAACGTCGACATTAATTCAAATCACCCACAATAGTATTCTTCCCTATTGTAGTTCCATGTCACTTCAAACAATATAATTCACTATCAACTCTCTACAATGTAAACTGGCGGGTTGGAGCAACCATCATCTGTTCTCTGACGTCAGCAGCCAATCACTCAAAAATATGTTTTGTCAACAAACCTGAGAAGCGTCTACACGAAGCGGGATGACCAATCAGCGACCTACAAGCAAGTTGGCGTACGTACCAGAGGAGACATGCCCCTCCACGCTGCGGCGTCACCCGGCTTAGAATGGACTATTCCTACGCGGTTAGCTCACTATATAATATGGATGTTGGGAAGATATTATTGTACTTTTGAAACCGGCACCGGTGAGGATGGACCTCCGTTATATTTATTAAATCTTGTACTTTTGAAATCGACGCCATGATGGATGGACTGTGGAGATTATTTTATATCGTCAGGAGATGACTTCTAAAATTCTGGACACTGTAAAAGAAAGTTAAAATACTCTGTTAATATGTTTTGTTTGAATTATGGAACTCTAACTATTTAATTTAATTTTGTTATAGCCGAGATAGGCTGATGTTTGTTGATTAGATGTGGGCATTATTTAAATGCGATTTTCTAACTAAATGTAACTTCAGTTTCATGTCGCCACTAAGGGCTTGTTTTTTAAAGATGTCAGTAAATTTCTTATTGTTAGCTGGTCTAAATTAACGTAATGTTAATTGAAATACACTAAAATCATGTATCTTAATTATCTGGACTTTTCATATTATTCTAGATTTTGTTGTTGTACATTTAAATTCAATATTTTGTTTAACGTAAATTTGGCCAACTTCTAATGTTCATTAACTTAATATCTTTGTTAGACTTTGTTTTGTAGTTGAACGATGCTGATTCAAGTAGTCCCGCGTGAGTTTACATTAGGTTTGAGATGTTAAACTCTCGTGTATATTTTACTGTAATGTTTATAGTTAAAATATGTAGTGTAGTACTTGAAGGTACTTTCGTTTTGTGTAAAATTTAATATTTAAAGTCGAGATATTTAAAGTAAAAGTATGTAAAAGTATGATATTAATTATTTTGGAAAGGTTATTGTTTTCGTAATGTCTGTAGATAATCAGACGCCTTTGTAACAATTTATAAAGGCTCTTCAAGCTTTTAATATTTTTCTAGGATAGATATTGATTTACTGTTTATTAATAACTTTTGATATAATGCTAACTTGGTCTAATTGCATTCATGTATTCCACTAAGTTTTTATCCGTTCTACTGGATAATTGAAGAGATTAAGGCCACTAAAATTACTGTTTGTTATTTTTTGAATGGATTAAATTACTCTTTACATTTAACTGTTGCTTGTTCTATTTTCTCTTTAATATTGTTATGTTAGCTTACTCCCTCTTATCCTTGTAGTGTTTTTGTTAGTGATCTATTGCTACGAGGTAAACAACTGGGAAAGGGGGTGTTACAAAATGTGTTTTACAATAAATGTGCGTGACAGAATGGACTATGGACCGATTGTTTGACAAATTGTACCAATTCTTATCAGGACAATTAATATCAAGACCATATGAGACTAAACCCACCCGCCCCCTCAATGTTTACCCTTCTCTCGGAAAACAAATGAAACTAGGTAATAATATATCGCATGCAGTGTGTGATTTTGAACAACATGGATAGTTAAGTTCCTTCCTAACACCCCCTCTCCCTCCAACATTTTTTTATATATAAAAAGAACACATCAACTCAAAGAGAGTCACGCAAAGGTGCGTTTGTTATTTTCGTTTAATTTACCCCCCCCCCCCCCCCGTCCTCTCGTGTACATACAACCTTCTCATTCCAAACCACGCTTTATTTTTTATAACTCCTTTCGAAATGTTTTCTCCCATTTCATTTATTCGTGGTATAAAATCTGTGGTATTTCTCTCTCTCTCTTTCTCATCATTTTGACGTGTGCTTGTAATATAAAATTTGCCCGTGGGGGGAATGGGGTATCGTCTCCCCCACCGCCCTCACCTCGCCTGCTAGTCAAAATGCACGCCCCCAGCCCCGTGGATTCCGTGGCCAGGACGACCTAGCACGCAACTCACAAACACCACACCGGCTCTTTTTATCTCCCCTCCCCTCCCCTCCCTTCCCTCCCCTTCCTTACTCAATCTTTTATTTATCTTTTTACTTTGCATTACTTCTGTGTAGCTTTATATCACTTTCAGATTGAATAAAAATTGTACGTATTTGCGATCGATCGTGTTAAATAAGAAATTAATATTTTCACTCGAGTAATATGGAGCTCAATATGGCCGCCTCCCGCCTGAATGACACCTGCAGTCGTCTTGTACAATGCCACATCTTTCAGAAATAGCAGGTGTGGGTAGTTTTTGGCAGCCATACGTTGAAGTATTTCAATGTTGGCAATATAATAGGATGTATATTTATTTATTGATGGATGGATGGATGTTAGTTGAACTCGAGGTATTTAACGTGCAATGTCTGAACCGACTGATTAGATAAGCACATGACTTGAAAAGACTTAAATCTAGATATCTAGAAGAGACACACACAACACCTAGCCCCCCAGCCGTTAATTCCTCACGGTGTGAAGACATTTCTCCAATGATAAAAGTTTGGTCCATGTCGGGAATCGAACCCTCAGTTCAGTGTGCAGACACGCAAGGGAGCGACCAAGGGTGTCGGACTGGTGGAGTATATTACTGATACAGAGTTTGGTCCATGTCGGGAATCGAACCCTCAGTTCAGTGTGCAGACACGCAAGGGAACGACCAAGGGTGTCGGACTGGTGGAGTATATTACTGATACAGAGTTTGGTCCTCGCTGTTATTATATCGGTAAAAACAAGTATAGGTTTTCTTTTCTTGGGCGATAGAGCAAAAATACGGTAGACCTGATCAGGTTGTTATTTAAAACGCTTTATAAAACATTATCTAGAGCCTGGTGATGGCGGTATTGTAGGGGGTGTTAATTCCCCTCCAAATACCAAATACCACATACAAGTTGGGCCAGATTTATATGCGAGACTGGCCCATTCTGGTCTAGATAGTTGTCCTGTGTTGGTTTTAAGCCGAGCTAAGACTGACCACGAGACTGGCATATTCTGGTCTAGATAGTTGTCCTGTGTTGGTTTCAAGCCGTGCTAAGACTGACCACGAGACTGGCCCATTCTGGTCTAGATAGTTGTCCTGTGTTGGTTTCAAGCCGTGCTAAGACTTACCACGAGACTGGCCCATTCTGGTCTAGATAGTTGTCCTGTGTTGGTTTCAAGCCGTGCTAAGACTGACCACGAGACTGGCATATTCTGGTATAGATAGTTGTCCTGTGTTGGTTTCAAGCCGTGCTAAGACTGACCACGAGACTGGCCCATTCTGGTCTAGATAGTTGTCCTGTGTTGGTTTCAAGCCGTGCTAAGACTTACCACGAGACTGGCCCATTCTGGTCTAGATAGTTGTCCTGTGTTGGTTTCAAGCCGTGCTAAGACTTACCACGAGGCTGGTTCATAGTCACAGGTCGTAAATATTTATTTAATATATTTTAGTTGAGATCGTCTAAAGGTAAAATACTTATCAAATTAAAGACAAATGACAAAATAATGTTAACTAAACATAAATATTGCTATATGATGTAGCAATTATTGCTCCAGCTCAACATAATGGGAACAGTCAAGTATAAACATCACTTACCCAATACCACTATTCTTGCCGAGCACCTCGCGCAAACAAACATCCGACTACACGAACCACAAGCGAACAACTGCCAAGACTGAGCCAAGTTCCGCCTCTCGCCACTAGAGCCCGGCACCACCACGACCATGATCAATCCGCCCAACTTCAAGAAACGAGAAGAAGAAGGTAACTGCCAGTCTTTGCCAGAATAATATAGAATGTTCTTCTGCCGGCGCGCCCCCTTCCTTTGTGCCTATCCTGTTCGATGAGTGTGCCATATAAAAGACCATCCGTCGAGGAAGACGTCACTCTTGGACATGGCTGCGACCATGTAGGACTAAGCGTCGGCGTAAAGTACATATTACGTTAATGTAAGAATAAAATCCAATTTCGGTTTAAATGTAAATTATGGGAACTAGTCAAAATTCTTTTTAGATCTTTTTATCAAATTTAATTATAAAGTATTTGCGTAAATCTTCGTCTTTGATTTACTTTATAATGAGAGTATTGTAAAGTCAGACATTTTCTGTGTTATTGATATTAGGCATTATGCGCGAACTTTATACTCAACCAATTAACTTTATTTTTTTCTCAGTAGTATTTAGGTTAGATGAGTGTAGTAAATATGAAAATTTGAGAGTGTTGTTAGATCAGAACTTTTCAATATTATCCATAATAATTGAAAGTCAAACATTTCAAAATTAACTTTACTTCGTCTCAATTGCAAATGTGGCATTTTGGGTTTGGTAAACATTAAGGTGGGAAAGTGTTTGAAATATGGTGCCGAGATTTTCAATATTAGTAGAATGGAGTATTGCACTAGATTATTATATAGATCAACTTAACTTTATATTTTTTACTAGTTTCTCGATTGTTATTTTTAGGATAGTGTTGTTAATATCTATTTTGTGCCAAAATAGTAACAAAAAAAACTTAAAGGGGTAATGTTAGGAAATATCCTCGATATTTATAATAGTACTATAATCCTTGTTTAGGACATAGGCAAAGGCTATTGTGAGTTCTGCTAGTAGGTTATTAGCGTTAAAGTTAAATGATATTGACATTAGGTATTTTTGATGGAACTAAAACTTTTAGTAACATGTGGCATTTTCGCAACAGGTTCAAAAATGTGTTAGATAGGAGAGATCATTTACTGTACTACGTATGATCATATTAAATTAATGTTATGCATCAATATTTGTATTTACGTAATATGTTTAGAGTACATAATAAATAACGTAATGATTAGAAGGAAAAGAGAAAATATTTATGGAACAATGTTTTTATTGGATAGTATATATTTATGTTGAGAATGCTTGCTCACTCACGACTATTATATATATATAACTGAACTATTAAATGCTCTTCAAATAATATGCTTATTATTTAATAAAGTTTGGCATAAATAAAATCTAAAAGATTCTAAGACTTGAATTTATTCTATTGCATAATTACGCCATATTATCCCTATGTCTAGAGAAGGTGCGAGGGATTAGCCTTCAACCTTTTTATATATTAATATGTTAGGCAACCTGTGAAGGTGGACCGTAGTATCCCGCTACTCACAAGAGTGAGTTGCGTGCGCTGGGGACATGCTAAATGTCCAGCACTTTATAACTCACAATTTTAGGATATTCACTCTACGCGCTCCTCTATATTCTATTTTATTTTTCTTTAACTGTAGGTTTTGTTTATATTTATGTATTGAATCCCTCTAGTTTGGAGCTTAGGGATTACAATGATATATGGTGACATTGATTTGTGGTGAATAAAAAGTTGGATTTCTGTGTAAAAAGTTGTTAAATAAATTAAGTATTTTTATTAAATATAGTGACAAACAAATCAACTATTATAGAGAGTGACTCACTAAAAGTACCCCCATCCAATACGACGCATGCGCCAACATAGTAATGTGTGGTGTACTAATACAAATGTTCAGTAGAAGGTGAAATAGGGCCTATATTTCGATACAGTACCTCTGTTGGACGTGGCCTCCCCTGTCCTCAGGACACAGGGTCGCCATTCTTTGGTAAACTCTAAACTCTCTTCAACACTGAGCCAACCCTGTCTGCCGTAGCGTCATGAAGGTTCCAATACACTCCTCGAGAGTGTAACTATGTCAGTCTGGGAACGTGGAGGCCACAGACCTTGGTCCACAGCTAGTCAGTCTGGGAACGTGGAGGCCACAGACCTTGGTCCACAGCTAGTCAGTCTGGGAACGTGGAGGCCACAGACCTTGGTCCACAGCTAGTCAGTCTGGGAACGTGGAGGCCACAGACCTTGGTCCACAGCTAGTCAGTCTGTCAGTCTGGGAACGTGGAGGCCACAGACCTTGGTCCACAGCTAGTCAGTCTGTCAGTCTGGGAACGTGGAGACCACAGACCTTGGTCCACAGCTAGTCAGTCTGGGAACGTGGAGGCCACAGACCTTGGTCCACAGCTAGTCAGTCTGTCAGTCTGGGAACGTGGAGGCCACAGACCTTGGTCCACAGCTAGTCAGTCTGTCAGTCTGGGAACGTGGAGGCCACAGACTTTGGTCCACAGCTAGTCAGTCTGGGAACGTGGAGGCCACAGACCTTGGTCCACAGCTAGTCAGTCTGTCAGTCTGGGAACGTGGAGGCCACAGACCTTGGTCCACAGCTGGTCAGTCTGTCAGTCTGGGAACGTGGAGGCCACAGACCTTGGTCCACAGCTAGTCAGTCTGGGAACGTGGAGGCCACAGACCTTGGTCCACAGCTAGTCAGTCTGTCAGTCTGGGAACGTGGAGGCCACAGACCTTGGTCCACAGCTAGTCAGTCTGTCAGTCTGGGAACGTGGAGGCCACAGACCTTGGTCCACAGCTAGTCAGTCTGGGAACGTGGAGGCCACAGACCTTGGTCCACTGCTAGTCAGTCTGTCAGTCTGGGAACGTTGAGGCCACAGACCTTGGTCCACAGCTAGTCAGTCTGTCAGTCTGGGAACGTGGAGGCCACAGACCTTGGTCCACAGCTAGTCAGTCTGTCAGTCTGGGAACGTGGAGGCCACAGACCTTGGTCCACAGCTAGTCAGTCTGGGAACGTGGAGGCCACAGACCTTGGTCCACAGCTAGTCAGTCTGGGAACGTGGAGGCCACAGACCTTGGTCCACAGCTAGTCAGTCTGTCAGTCTGGGAACGTGGAGGCCACAGACCTTGGTCCACAGCTAGTCAGTCTGGGAACGTGGAGGCCACAGACCTTGGTCCACTGCTAGTCAGTCTGTCAGTCTGGGAACGTTGAGGCCACAGACCTTGGTCCACAGCTAGTCAGTCTGTCAGTCTGGGAACGTGGAGGCCACAGACCTTGGTCCACAGCTAGTCAGTCTGGGAACGTGGAGGCCACAGACCTTGGCCCACAGCTAGTCAGTCTGTCAGTCTGGGAACGTGAAGGCCACAGACCTTGGTCCACAGCTAGTCAGTCTGTCAGTCTGGGAACGTGGAGGCCACAGACCTTGGTCCACAGCTAGTCAGTCTGTCAGTCTGGGAACGTTGAGGCCACAGACCTTGGTCCACAGCTAGTCAGTCTGGGAACGTGGAGGCCACAGACCTTGGTCCACAGCTAGTCAGTCTGGGAACGTGGAGGCCACAGACCTTGGTCCACAGCTAGTCAGTCTGTCAGTCTGGGAACGTTGAGGCCACAGACCTTGGTCCACAGCTAGTCAGTCTGGGAACGTGGAGGCCACAGACCTTGGTCCACAGCTAGTCAGTCTGGGAACGTGGAGGCCACAGACCTTGGTCCACAGCTAGTCAGTCTGGGAACGTGGAGGCCACAGACCTTGGTCCACAGCTAGTCAGTCTGTCAGTCTGGGAACGTGGAGGCCACAGACTTTGGTCCACAGCTAGTCAGTCTGGGAACGTGGAGGCCACAGACCTTGGTCCACAGCTAGTCAGTCTGGGAACGTGGAGGCCACAGACCTTGGTCCACAGCTAGTCAGTCTGTCAGTCTGGGAACGTGGAGGCCACAGACCTTGGTCCACAGCTAGTCAGTCTGTCAGTCTAGGAACGTGGAGGCCACAGACTTTGGTCCACAGCTAGTCAGTCTGGGAACGTGGAGGCCACAGACCTTGGTCCACAGCTAGTCAGTCTGGGAACGTGGAGGCCACAGACCTTGGTCCACAGCTAGTCAGTCTGTCAGTCTGGGAACGTGGAGGCCACAGACTTTGGTCCACAGCTAGTCAGTCTGGGAACGTGGAGGCCACAGACCTTGGTCCACAGCTAGTCAGTCTGGGAACGTGGAGGCCACAGACCTTGGTCCACAGCTAGTCAGTCCGGGAACGTGGAGGCCACAGACCTTTTTCCACAGCTAGTCAGTCTGGGAACGTGGAGGCCACAGACCTTGGTCCACAGCTAGTCAGTCTGGGAACTACGGATAAAATGTAGGTTTAATTTAGTTAGCTACAACATTGTTTTTTCTTCTTCTATATTTTTTAATGTCTACCTTTGGGCACAGTATGATCGTTATTGTATGGCCTGTTCAAATATGTTTTACAACATATATTTTGATATAATAATATAAATTACCTATTTTGACGAATTATTTTATAGTCATTGAAATGTTGTCATCATTAATTCACATCCTAATCGACAAAATTGAACATATATCGCATTTAAAAGTTCAAGAAGTTAATTTCGTGAAAACAGTATACGTCCTTTTATTTTGCGCGTGAGTAATGAATTTTAAAATGCTACAATGAACTTTTAAAATTTGTTGGTGGTGATTTTAATGTGCCGATTAAAAGTTCGTATAGACAAATTTCACGAAATTTCGATGTTTCTACTAATTTAAAACTAACAAATAAGTTACAATTAAAATGTGTTACTAAGTCAAAATAATAATTAATTATTCTTTATTATACTTGCTAGGGAGTTGGCCGGTGACTAATTACTGACTGACATTTATTAAAGGTGTAGGACTAGTTCTAGTAGAGGAAGTAGATGAATCACATTAAGAAGCTACAAAATTTACTAAAGTTGCTTTTATATATTTATAGGCCTACGTCAGATAATGTGATTCGTAGCGGTCCCGTTTGTCGCAGATAATATTAACGAAGATAGAATAATAACCACGGAGTAGAGTGTTCTAATTCCTTGTCTCACCAGAGGGCGAATATAGGTCCAAATACATAAAATATAGGCTACCGGTACCTTAATTTATCCAACCAAAACTATTTTTTGAGTGTAAGTGAAAAAATAATGTTCTTCCATAAAAATAGCATTACTATTATCTAAAAATATATTTTGTTGTTACAGTTCTACTTCTGTAGATAAATAAGCTCGGTCATTTTTTCTTCCTTTGAGGTGTAGGCTCGTCATATTTTATTAAATCCACACAGCTCCAAACGGACTTACAATTACAATTAAGGTTAGTTAAAATCAAAACTTTTATTTTTCTCAAAAACGTGCCTTAGCATGAAATCTGGTGACAAATTGTAACATCAAATATTGAAGTTAAAAATCCTAAAGTTTGTTTAATGAGTTTCCTTATCCATCCAGAGCAGCAGCTGTTATCAGCCCTTCATCTGATTAGTGCTACCCACACCATCTGGGAGAAAGCACATACACTATCCTAACTAATATTATAAATGCGAATGTGAGTTTGTTTGTTTGATTGTTTGTTTGTTACGCTTTCACGCCTAAACTACTCGACCGATCATCGTGAAATTTTGCATACCAGTTGTCATGGGTACAGAAAAGGACATAAGGTACCTTTCATCCAGAAAAAAAGTACTGTTCCCGAGAGAGAGAAAAAAATAACTTTTAGACGGTTGTCCGGCCTCGGCCTACTGATATGAACATGAATTGCAACATGTTGCCTGGAGTACAGAAAAGGGAACCTGCGCTATCCCGGAAGAAAACCTGATATCTCGAATTAAAATCTGTTCTCGAGTTATTTTAGGCATATCTTAAGATGATTAAAAATAATTACATTCAGCTAATTAAGCTCTGTCTGTTCCCCCCATTATTATCTATGGCTATTTTAAACTCATAATTGTGAAGTTTGGAGAAAGGGAAGAAAGGGATTTGGGGGACCGTATCGATGGGAAATAACACAAGTTTGCGATTCTTATTGTTTACAAACATTGATTAGTTACCGTTTATTCATCTGTGTTTAGTCCTATTTTAATAATATTGTAATTGTTTTAAGTTGTTTTCAGTTTATATTGTTCCTTTTTTTTCCTTGAGCGATAGTTAGGTTAGTTATCTTACTTCTAATTCTATTTTTTTACCTTTCCAATCAAACTTAGTTTTGCTATTACTACTAACAAAGCGCAAGGGCAAACATTGCAGGTAGCAGGTAGCAGGTAGCAGGTAGCAGGGGTGCATTTCCCATGGCCAGCTATATGTAGCATGTTCGCGTGTGTCCAATGCCCAGAATTTGTATTTGCGCCAAATGGAAGGACATACAACATAGTATATAGGAGCGTCCTAAAATAATGATCTATTCTGTTCCCATGATTTCAACGGCAAGAACAAGCGGAGTAAATAAGGGATGTTAATTAACTGTAGGTAAAATTTAAGATGGGGTGGGATTTTCAATTCGCGGCAAGGCATAACCTATGACTCTGCTGACACACACTCCGCTACTTCTTTTCTACTCCTTATTTATATTGTGTAGTTTGTATGTTTCTTTATCTCTCTCTACCTGTACTGACAACAACCTGAATAAGTTCATCGTTTTTATTTTCACACTTCCTGTGTCGACCGACAACCTGAATTTATTGACAAAATAAATATTAACGCGAGCGAAGCCGCGGGCAAAAGCTAGTTTAATTATAAGATGTCATGAATAAGTACAGTGGCCCTATGTTGCCTTGGACGACTGAATTTCTACGAGTGAACGAAAACCCATACAATTCTATAGTTATAAGTTGTATATTGTTATTATCTGTGACTACTACTAGCTCTGTTACACCGGGACATCGCCAGCTCTGACTATAGAACATATTCCTCCACACATGTATGTAAACTAAAAGCCTCCGCTCACATATCAGCCACACATGTCTCAGTCCCCGTTTAGCAGTCAGCGAGCTAAACATTCTCTCACACAATTCTCTTCTCCGAGGAGACTCTCAGAGTTGTTTATTTTCCCTCCCTTGGTAGCGACCCAGTCGTTCCTCGCCAACTAACCAGCAGATCCAATCCTTGGCTCTCATTGGTCGCGGTCCTTTCGCACGCATTTAGCTCTGGCCCCATTTCTCTGTTTACATTACTTGTTGCCACATGATGGCTAAACAGTCCCAGCAGTGGCCTGTCGTGGAGTGCTGCCAGGTTAAGCAGAGCTAGAGCTATAGTACCTGTGAGTGGTTCTCAACATTCATTGGTCAGGTATCGACGATGTGAGGTATGATTGGTCAAATTGGGAGAATTTGGGTGAGAATATATCACAGGTACAGTCTAAACAACCTCTTACCTGAGCTGGTGGCTGCATAGTGCAATGTGTCACTCTAACGATGACGGGGAGATCAGGGTTTGAATACCGATCGGGTGTACTGAGGGGGGATTTTCTTAAACTGTTTTCCCCTCTACCCCCACTCAAAGCACGAAAATGTGGGTACAATTACTCTAAATTCAACCTTACTCATTACTACCACATTATCGCGATTAGTAAATATGTATAAAACCCGAACGGGTAATAAGAAGACGTGATGACCAAAATAATCGAGCTCTGCTTAGTTTGGTTACACTCCACGACACGTTTCCGAGTCTGAGGCCCAACTTCATACATTTGCAACGGTGGGCACGTAGTCTAAACGTCAGGCTCATCCAATGTTGTTTGTTAAATGCAGATAGGCTTATAGCTAGTGTTGTGATCCGTATCTGAGGACATTTCTCTTTCAGTTCGTCACAAACAATGCTCACAAGTTCATTTCACAATCATCCGGTTGTAGAAATTGATATGTTTTAGGTATTTTGGTCAGTTTGAAACTTAAGGTTATTATTTTCTTGGATTTCGTGATTTTTGAGGTAATTTAGATATTTTTGAGAGATTTTAAGGCATTCATGTTGAAAAGTGTAATTTTAAATATTATCTATATTTCATAAATGCCTAAATACCTAAAGATACTTAAAGATAATTACTTCTCAAGCAGATATTACACATTCCTGGAGACTGTAACTAGACTGGAGAGGGTAGATATTACTTCTCAAGCAGGTATTACACATTCCTGGAGACTTTAACTAGAATGGAGAGGGTAGCTATTACTTCTCAAGCAGGTATTACACATTCCTGGAGACTGTAACAAGACTGGAGACTGGAGGGTAGCTATTACTTCTCAAGCAGGTGTTACACATTCCTGGAGACTGTAACTAGACTGGAGAGGGTAGATATTACTTCTCAAGCAGGTGTTACACATTCCTGGAAACTGTAACTAGACTGGAGAGGATAGCTATTACTTCTCAAGCAGGTATTACACATTCCTGGAGACTGTAACAAGACTGAGACTGGAGAGGGTAGCTATTACTTCTCAAGCAGGTGTTACACATTCCTGGAGACTTTAACTAGATTGGAGAGGATAGCTATCACTTCTCAAGCAGGTATTACACATTCCTGGAGATTGTAACTAGACTGGAGAGGTAGCTATTACTTCTCAAGCAGGTGTTACACATTCCTGGAGATTGTAACTAGATTGGAGAGGGTAGATATTACTTCTCAAGCAGGTATTACACATTCCTGGAGATTGTAACTAGACTGGAGAGGTAGCTATTACTTCTCAAGCAGGTGTTACACATTCCTGGAGATTGTAACTAGACTGGAGAGGGTAGCTATTACTTCTTAAGCAGGAATTAATGCTATTAGATGTACGAGTTTTTGTTCATTTTTAAAATAATTTTTTGAAAATATTAAGTAATTTTTTAGAATTTTTAGGTCGTCAAAACCCGGGCTCTGGTTATTGATAATATCTTTCAAAAGTTACTTTTGCATATAACATGGCTTAACGTATGTTTTATTATTATTATTTAGCACCGCGTCTTGCTACCCGTTCGGTTTATACGCTTTAAGTACTAATTACGCTAATGGGTTAGGAATTGGGAAGGTTGAATTAGAGGAAGTGAACCCTCATTTGCGTGGAGGGAGAGTGGAAAACCATTTAGGAAAAACCACCCCCAGTTCACCCGACCGAGATTCGAACCTCGATCTCCCCGTCCTCGGCAGTCGAGCTCAACACGACCAGCGCGTTAGCCAACTACGCCACCGAGGCGGGTCTTAACGTATGAACATGTTAAAATATATACAATATATTGTCTATATATCAGATTTGTCCATCCTTAAGTTAATTACGGTATAGACGACATATTATAGAAGATTGACTTGAATATCTATAAATGTTTAACCGCGTCTTACTACCCATCCGGGCTATTCTGATATACATTTTAATGGTTCTAGTGAGTAAGTGATGAGGAAGATAGATTCTAGAAGAAATGCACTGGCATTTGCATGGTTTTAGATTAGAAAGCCATTCAGGTAAAACCACCCTCAACGCAAGAATAGTCGAGAAGCTCCTAATCACCAGCGACCAAGTGGGTTTATAACGTTCTTGAGTTGAGCTGTTCGGCAGTAGGAGAACTAACAGGGAAAGAGGAAAATACAAACTACCCCTATTAAATGGTATAATTATATTCACAAATATCCATTGTACTCTTCTTTAACAGTTACCTTTATTTTGTGAGCATTTACCTATAAACTGATCAACAGAAATATGCGGATTTAGACTTTTCATAGAGAAAATGTCAACTTTTAAACTATGTTTACAAGTCTATATATGTGTCGGGTAATAGAGAATAGTGACGTGTTCATTCAAGCAAACACCAAACTAGTGTTCTATTGAAGGTTTTGTCGACATCTGCTCCGCTATATCTCGGCCACCTTTTACCGACTGAGCCGCAGAGACCGGCTGCCTGCGCTGCGTGCAAGAGGGACACAAATCTCCGCTTAGTATCTCATACTGCATCTACAAGTTCCACTCTATGCTGGGACAAGGGGAGGGGGGATACCATAGTCTAGCTACTGGCCCGATTCACCACATCACAATAACCCCATCCCCCTTCTTCCACTCCCCACGGGGGGGCTGGACCAAGTCAAGGACCGCCCCACGGCCCTGTAATACTCGTACCTAGGAGGGGCCTTGTGCTATGTGAAGTATGTTCATACGCCTCCATGCTGTGGAGTCCTGGGACAACCGGCCAAGTCGCATTTACAACTGGAGTACTTCAACACAACACATCAGTCCACATGTTCGCTTCACCTGAGATACACACCCATTTCCATAGAAAGGACCTTTTAAAAAACACTAATAGTTTTTCTAAAAGTTGATACTATATAAAACTCAATCCAAGAGTAGGATGTATCCTCAACAGTTCCATCAGGTGTAAAGCCTAGGCAGCACTGAAGAGGAGTACTAGGGAAATGAGGAGTGAGGTAGTTTCCTCACCGAGCCAGAAGGTAATATCGCCTACATCCAGGTCTCACCACCAACTGACACTACTAGGGAAATGAGGAGAGAGGTAGTTTCCTCACTGAGCCAGAAGGTAATATCGCACATCAGTCTCCACCAACTGACACTACTAGGGAAATGAGGAGTGAGGTAGTTTCCTCACTGAGCCAGAAGGTAATATCGCACATCAGTCTCCAAGCCACTGACCACAAACAACACCTTCACTCCATTCTCACAGGGACTTGCTGTATATTGAATGTTATTACTAGTATCGTTCATTCCTCTGTTACTTTCGTGTTTGTCAAAGCCATAAGTGAGACTCAGAATGAAAGTAACAACTTACTCTTGTCCATAAAATAAGATATAGTGCATTGTAAACGATATTTGAGAAGAATGGTCTAGAAGTTGTTACAACCTTACAATTGTATTAGTGTTAAATTATAGATCAATGTTAGTGAATGTTTGTTTGGTGAGAGAGTGTTTTGATTAGTTTTTCTTTCTCCTTCATTTAGTTTTTCCTGACTTATTTTCTTATATGTTCATAAGTGTACAATTATGTGAGGAACTATCTAGTCAATATATTACTATTATTATTTTCTAATTATTATATTAACAGCACACAAGTATGAATATGAACATGCTTTATAAAGAGGTGAAGTGTAAGAAAAGCTAGTGGCCTTAGCTTCGCTCAAATAAAGACGATATTTTCGTGTGTTTGTGATGTTTTCCGGTTGGTAGATGATGTTGTGTTTGTCCAAGGGGCCACACGTCACCTGGACATATATGTTGAGGTGGCTGACGACGATATTATTACTATGGTTAGCAATTATCAGCTTTGGAATGGGGATAAGTTGGTTGGTAAGTTAAGTTGATACTTTTAAAGGTTTTAGTATTTTGTCAATGATAACAGTGGATATAAAAGGCAATTAATTGAAAGCACAATAACTTTGTGCAAACTCCACGAGTGCATGAAACATTTTTCTAAACGCTAGGATCTGTTAAAATCAGAGTTTAGTGATCAACCTAACATATATCAACAGGCCTTGTAGGCCTATATTTGTCATAAGATAAGAAGTGCTTTAATAGTTATCCAAAAACATGTTTAATTCATTGCCCACCATTAAATAAATACATACACGATAGATTAGGTATTAATTTGTAGTTGAGGAAGTCTATTATAGTAATTAAAATATTTTAATAAATATGTTATTAAATCACAAACACACTATGTTAAAGTAAAGATCCATAATAGTGTGATAAAAACAGTTATTTATAAATAATTTAATATTGTAGACCTAAACATAATGGGAAAATAATACATTGCTCAAGTGTAACTATTTTATTGGAACATTTCTAGAAACTTAATGGACGCTTATAATTTCCTCCTGGAAAACCCCTGTAATTTTGTGTGTGTTTATAAAAAAATGAATTATTCATTAGATCGAAATTAAGTGCACTACGTCATTTAGCTCCAGAAGAAACCGGTGCATTATGGGTCTCTTCCTTGCTGAAGGGCAGAGACCGCATGCATTTAGCGTGTCATAAAAAACAAAGAATCTCCCTAGATACGGTTAAAAAGAGAGAGCCCCCCTCAGTTTGTTGGACCCAGGAAACCGAGGAAAGAAGGGGGGGGGGGGGTTAACGACGCTTGAGCGGGGGGGGGGGGGATGTGGGCCGCGGGTTATTTTGGCAGGTATAACGCTTTGATTTATAGTTTCAGAACAAAAGGGTTACTATTAGTTATGTTGAAAACATATTGTTCCAAGCTTCATTTAAATTGATATATTTGAACGATATTTCAAATTGGTTTTAAACTTTTAAAAGTTCTGCTTACGCCTCTTTACGGTTTCCGATTTTATTTCAATGACCTACTTTTATCTTAGAGTGATAAAAATCATTGAACTATTTCTAACCAATGACAGCTTAAAAATAAATGTTTTCTATTAGAGTAATATGCTGGGCGAACAAACCATTTGTATTTTACAAGTTTGAGAGTGGATTGTCATTAGAATTATTAAATAGTTTAGTAATAGTTCTACGCAAGTTTCCCAGAAATATGTTTACTTGACATGTTGTATTGTTTAGATTGTAAAATGACACCTGAACATAGGAATCGAACCAAGCCCCCGTGTCCAGCTGTAACCGTAATTAGCAAATATAATAACTTGTCTATTTAATACATCATTAGCTTGTTGTATTTATCCAACCAACAAATTTAACAATAAAAACATCGCCCGGGACAAACTACACACACTTAATGTAACTTATGAGTAATGACGAGGAGGGTATAGTACATAGGAAATGTACCTACATTTGCGTGAAGGCAGAGCTGGGAAACCTTTTAGGACGTACCGACCTCAGTAAACACACGACCTGGATTAGAACCTTGACATCAAAGTCACCACAAACCAAGTGCATGGTGATGCAGACGTCCTATACTCTGTGACCATCAGGCATAACTAGCACCAGGGACCTCCTGACTATATTTGACTCAACATGCTAAATGTTATTCTGTCAACGTTTGTATTACGACTTGTGGTGAACTCCGAATCCCTCAAATGTCAACTAAGAAACATTGACCCAAACTGGTGGCCGTGTGGTTTAAGGCGTTGTTCTCACAAGGGACTGGACTGCTTTTGAAGGAAGATCGGGGTTCAAGTCTGTACGGGAGTTTTAAATGTGTTTTTCAGCCCAAGTGGTTTTCCACTCTCCCTCCACGCACAAACATGGGTACATTCTCACCATACCCGATCCCTGACACATTAGTGTAATTAGTACATAGCATGGTGAGACGTGGTGAGACATGGTGAGACATTGTAAGGCATGGTGAGATGTGGTGAGACGTGATGAGATGTGGTGAAACATGGTGAGACGTGGTGAGACATGGTGAGACATGGTAAGGCATGGTGAGATGTGGTGAGACGTGATGAGATGTGGTGAAACATGGTGAAACGTGGTGAGACATGGTGAGACATGGTGAGACATGGTAAGGCATGGTGAGATGTGGTGAGACGCAGCGGTGAAAACAAAAGTTCACAATCATTCGTGTAAAAGGCAAATTCCACGGTCCGACATGAACAAATAGAACAAGTCACAAGCTTTCCACTGGCTCTCCAGTGACTCTCCAGTGACTCTCCAGTGACTCTCCACTGGCTCTCGCAAGAAGCGCAATAAAGACCACAAGTGTTGTAAGAAAAAGAGAGGTGATCATAACGCCCCTAAGACCGCCCCGAGGCGATGTTCGGGATGTCAGTAACCCTCTTGACGTGCAATGGTACCCTGAGGAGCCCTTGGAGAGGAACATTATCGGGTGTAAGCTGCACCTCTGGACGACCGACTGGGGGGCAGTTGAGCTGGGAAAAATATCACCCCCTTCTGTAAACCGGATGGAAACCGGGGGAATAATATGGCGATATTTGCTGAAATAGCTCCCCTACCCCCGGAAACCGTGGCGATTTATTCTAGTAGCTCTTTTATTTGAAAATAAAAACTTATTTCATTGTCATATAAAACCAGATGATAAGATGTGATGGAAGTCAACGCCAGTTAAGGTCAGTTTTTAAAACAAAAAACAATTTTTGGCGCAAATAAATAAAACATTCAATAGTTAGGTTTAGTTTAGTAGTCAACAGTTGTTGAATATCTGACCTGAGCAGAGAGAGCTTTGACGAAAAACTGTTCAAATGAAGAAAACAAGTTTGGTTCAAACTAGGCAAAGCTCACCAGAGCCGTATGAACGTATTGAGCAAGTTTAGGCCTTTTAACCGGTCACAACAAATATTGAAAGGTCTCGTATACCCAGGAAAATGTTAGGAACAAACTTGTACAATGGCTGTCACAATAATAATACACCGGGATATTCCTTTATTATTTTGTTTGGGTCTCAATGCTTTCAACCTTGTTCACCCTAAATAATTAACGTAACCAGATTCAAATATTACAATTTGTGGAAAAATATTACAAAAATATGGCCTAAAATAAAGAGAGGGGAGCGTGTCTCGGATGACACGATGGTCTCAAAAGACGGCCCATGACCAATTTTCAAGAAATTTTAATATTACTATCTGTAGTAAATTATAAAACATGTCTACTAAAGGAATATTTAATTCGTTTCGTTTAAAAACGTTTTAGGTTATTAGAACTACAAACATTTTTATTCATCTTAACTCGTGTCAATTTCCCTCAATTCTTTATTAGTTATAAAATAAAATAATGTCTCGCTCTTTGCTTGGTCGCTATTGGATACGTGTGAATTCAAATGTCAGGACCAAACCAAATATTGCCTTCTTGAGTATAACCGCCATGTTGGATTGTGTCAATGATTACCAAGCTCTTTATAGCAATGGAGTGTTGTAAGTTATCCCTTCTTGAGTATAACCGCCATGTTGGTTGTGTGTCAATGATTACCAAGCTCTTTATAGCAATGGAGTGTTGTAAGTTATCCCTACTTGAGTATAACCGCCATGTTGGTTGTGTGTCAATGATTACCAAGCTCTTTATAGCAATGGAGTGTTGTAAGTTATCCCTACTTGAGTATAACCGCCATGTTGGATTGTGTCAATGATAACCAAGCTCTTTATAGCAATGGAGTGTTGTAAGTTATCCCTACTTGAGTATAACCGCCATGTTGGATTGTGTCAATGATAACCAAGCTCTTTATAGCAATGGAGTGTTGTAAGTTATCCATACTTGAGTATAACCACCATGTTGGTTGTGTGTCAATGATTACCAAGCTCTTTATAGCAATGGAGTGTTGTAAGTTATCCATACTTGAGTATAACCGCCATGTTGGTTGTGTGTCAATGATTACCAAGCTCTTTATAGCAATGGAGTGTTGTAAGTTATCCATACTTGAGTATAACCGCCATGTTGGATTGTGTCAATGATAACCAAGCTCTTTATAGCAATGGAGTGTTGTAAGTTATCCATACTTGAGTATAACCACCATGTTGGTTGTGTGTCAATGATAACCAAGCTCTTTATAGCAATGGAGTGTTGTAAGTTATCCATACTTGAGTATAACCACCATGTTGGTTGTGTGTCAATGATTACCAAGCTCTTTATAGCAATGGAGTGTTGTAAGTTATCCCTACTTGAGTATAACCGCCATGTTGGTTGTGTGTCAATGATTACCAAGCTCTTTATAGCAATGGAGTGTTGTAAGTTATCCATACTTGAGTATAACCGCCATGTTGGTTGTGTGTCAATGATTACCAAGCTCTTTATAGCAATGGAGTGTTGTAAGTTATCCATACTTGAGTATAACCGCCATGTTGGTTGTGTGTCAATGATTACCAAGCTCTTTATAGCAATGGAGTGTTGTAAGTTATCCCTACTTGAGTATAACCGCCATGTTGGATTGTGTCAATGATAACCAAGCTCTTTATAGCAATGGAGTGTTGTAAGTTATCCATACTTGAGTATAACCGCCATGTTGGTTGTGTGTCAATGATTACCAAGCTCTTTATAGCAATGGAGTGTTGTAAGTTATCCATACTTGAGTATAACCGCCATGTTGGTTTGTGTGTCAATGATTACCAAGCTCTTTATAGCAATGGAGTGTTGTAAGTTATCCATACTTGAGTATAACCGCCATGTTGGATTGTGTCAATGATAACCAAGCTCTTTATAGTAATGGAGGTGACCTGGCGGTCTAGGGGTAAGGTGTCAGACTTCTATGCTGGCGGCCGGGGTTCGATCCTCGGTACCGGCAAAGATTTATCTGATTGCCAAACCCTTCCTTCACCTCTGGCAAGACATCTTGTGAATGTGGGGAATGCCAGGCCACCACCGTGGTTCGGATTCCACGTTAAACTGTAGGTCCTTCATTTCATCTCACAATCACCCTACCATCACACATTAGCGTAAGTGCGTATAACCCGAACGGGTAGTAAGACGCGGTGCTAATAATAATAATATAGTAATGGAGTGTTGTAAGTTATCCATACTTGAGTATAACCGCCATGTTGGTTGTGTGTCAATAATTACCAAGCTCTTTATAGCAATGGAGTGTTGTAAGTTATCCATACTTGAGTATAACCGCCATGTTGGATTGTGTCAATGATAACCAAGCTCTTTATAGCAATGGAGTGTTGTAAGTTATCCCTACTTGAGTATAACCGCCATGTTGGTTGTGTGTCAATGATTACCAAGCTCTTTATAGCAATGGAGTGTTGTAAGTTATCCCTACTTGAGTATAACCGCCATGTTGGTTGTGTGTCAATGATTACCAAGCTCTTTATAGCAATGGAGTGTTGTAAGTTATCCCTACTTGAGTATAACCGCCATGTTGGATTGTGTCAATGATAACCAAGCTCTTTATAGCAATGGAGTGTTGTAAGTTATCCATACTTGAGTATAACCGCCATGTTGGATTGTGTCAATGATAACCAAGCTCTTTATAGCAATGGAGTGTTGTAAGTTATCCATACTTGAGTATAACCGCCATGTTGGTTGTGTGTCAATGATTACCAAGCTCTTTATAGCAATGGAGTGTTGTAAGTTATCCATACTTGAGTATAACCGCCATGTTGGATTGTGTCAATGATAACCAAGCTCTTTATAGCAATGGAGTGTTGTAAGTTATCCCTACTAATCCCGCTGATTGGTCGAAATCACATCACAACCAATGTGGCAGCCGACACCCTTCAAGTTGACGGTTAAGAGAGAAACTATATTAGCCATCTAGAAAGAAGGACGGGTTTGAGTCCCGGTAGCAGAGGGTGCGATGTAACATTCTGGACCACGGCAGTGATCAGATAGCGAGATATGTCTGGCACGCGGGCATCGAACATGGACACGTGTGTTAGCGTGCGGGTTATTGACAAGAAGGTTTTCACGTTCTATTTTATATTAGCATAGTCGGTGACCTGGTGGTCTAGGGGTAAGGTGTCAGACTTCTATGCTGGCGGCCGGGGTTCAATCCTCGGTACCGGCACAGATTTATCCGATTTCCAAACCCTTCCTTCACCTCTGACAAGACATCTTGTGAATGTGGGGAATGCCAGGCCTCCACCGTGGTTCGGATTCCACGTTAAACTGTAGGTCCTTCATTTCATCTCACAATCACCCTACCATTACACATTAGTGTAAGTGCGTATAACCCGAACGGGTAGTAAGACGCGGTGCTAATAATAATATATTAGCATAGACAGCCACCTTGATATCTACTGTAGCCTCCTGTAGACTGTTAGCATAGACAGCCACCTTGATGTCTACTGTAGCCTCCTGTAGACTGTTAGCATAGACAGCCACCTTGATGTCTACTGTAGCCTCCTGTAGACTGTTAGCATAGACAGCCACCTTGATGTCTACTGTAGCCTCCTGTAGACTGTTAGCATAGACAGCCACCTTGATGTCTACTGTAGCCTCCTGTAGACTGTTAGCATAGACAGCCACCTTGATGTCTACTGTAGCCTCCTGTAGACTGTTAGCATAGACAGCCACCTTGATGTCTACTGTAGCCTCCTGTAGACTGTTAGCATAGACAGCCACCTTGATGTCTACTGTAGCCTCCTGTAGACTGTTAGCATAGACAGCCACCTTGATGTCTACTGTAGCCTCCTGTAGACTGTTAGCATAGACAGCCACCTTGATGTCTACTGTAGCCTCCTGTAGACTGTTAGCATAGACAGCCACCTTGATGTCTACTGTAGCCTCCTGTAGACTGTTAGCATAGACAGCCACCTTGATGTCTACTGTAGCCTCCTGTAGACTGTTAGCATAGACAGCCACCTTGATGTCTACTGTAGCCTCATGTAGACTGTTAGCAACATTCCTTGGAGCCAGCTTGACCGAGCGACATTGCTGATGTTCAGGTTTCAAGTTTAGAATATCGTGGACACAAAGATTTATCTAATTTAAACTCTTAACAAGTTGAGTCTCATTCGCATAGGTGGACACGAGGACTAAATGTCAGGCCCATATAGTCTGATTTTACAAAGAGATATGGGTTTTAATCCTTATTTCGTGTGGTGAGTTGTTTAAAAGACTGTTTCCCAATCTTCTTCCATGCAATACGGGTACATTTCCTATAAATTCAACATTATCCTTAACCCATCAGGGTGAATAAATGAAGATGACCCGGATGGGTAGTAAGACGTGATATATTGCGATTGTAAGGATCTATATCATTCTATAAATAATCAAACACATAAAAATAGTTGATTTGTTGACAAAACTCGTCCGAGATTCCTCGGGTCAGATAAGAGAGTTTCGTCTGAAGCGTTTCAGTCCTTATGAGATGATCTGTGAGAGTTTCGTCTGAAGCATTTCAGTCCTTATGAGATGATCTGTGAGAGTTTCGTCTGAAGCATTTCAGTCCTTATGAGATGATCTGTGAGAGTTTCGTCTGAAGCGTTTCAGTCCTGATGAGATGATCTGTGAGAGTTTCGTCTGAAGCGTTTCAGTCCTGATGAGATGATCTGTGAGAGTTTCGTCTGAAGCGTTTCAGTCCTGATGAGATGATCTGTGAGAGTTTCGTCTGAAGCTTTCAGTCCTTATGAGATGATCTGTGTTTATTGAAACCTGTCCGGACCACGTGGTTATTAGCGACTTCCTACTGCTAGGAAAACAAGATTAGCTGTCGTTACTCACGTGACAAATATCTTAGTGTTATTCTGACTAAAGCTTTTATTCACAGGATCTAAATTAACAAGAAACGTATTATTTATTTAGGTAACAGACAATTTAGACATTTGTGATAAAAGAGCTGTGTTTTGCACATTTTTACAAAACATAAACAACATTAGAAATGAATTACCTACCTGTTCTATCTCAATAGGAACTGAAAAGTACAAACGTACGCCACCTATCCCTATGTTGTCAGTGACCTGAACAAGGTTCTATATTCGCGCAGCAAGTCCTGCCCGCCGTAACCTGTGACAGTTGATTACCTAACATTGTCTTGTGTTGAGTACATGCGTGTAACTTCCTTCCTTCTCCAATATTATGATCAGTTCCTGGATCTACCCGGTGATCTTGCGGGCCAAGCTGCCAGGCTCTCAATAATACTCGCAAATCTGCTAGCTCCAGTAATTGTTGTTTGATAAAACGTGTTCTCAATGTTTCGTTCCTCGATGTACTTGGTTTTATAGAAATAGACTGAGAAAGTGGAGAAGGCAATACTATTATATTACACTCTTCTGGACCTATCATGGATGAAGATTTGATAGTGAGTTAAATATAAATAATAAGCATGACTGAAACTGCTATTTGTCACTTTTTTAATCTCCACAACCAATCAACGGACACAAGACATGCCGTAACGTCTGTAACGTAGACCTATCGTTATGTACGTACATTAATAGGTGGTGATATATTTATACATATTTACTTTTAAAATTGTAAAATGAAACTCTTGTTGTAAGTTGAATTTGCCTGGAGCGATTATAAATATTGATACAAATGTACGTCCTAAAATACCCTCTAACGATATTAAATGTTTTCCCCGCCCGACCACGTGAAGCTGGTATTTCACTTGTGACGCTGGATGGTATCGCTCGACCGAACCTCACTCGACCCTGGGATCACAAAGCATTGTGGGATGGCAATTGCTCCTAAGGGGGAATATATATTTTTGTATCAATCGTTGGGTTTTCAGGCGATGGCGATATCTGCTTGAATTCTTGTGGACAATTCTGATTGATGTAGACAGCCAATACGCTCCACCTCTGTCCATACCCTGCTCGGCGGAACAACGGCACAAGGGACCCCATTTTATTGCCATGTATAGTATTCAGCTAGCGCTTTCTTAGCCGTAACATTATATCAGACTGACAGACTAACTTAATTTAACCTGATTGGGTCAGGGATAAGGAAAGTACAATTTAGAATAAATGTACCAATATTTATTTGGGGTAAGAGTGTGAAATAGTTTAAGGTAAAACCCTCCCACAGTATCCTAGATCGAGATTCAAACCCCAATCTCTTCCTTCACCAGCAGCCTAATCTATTGCTAGACCGACGCACTGGACTATGTAATCACTGAAACGGGTAGAACCAAAATCAAACTCTCAAGATGGCATGAAAGATCACCCATTTTCATAAATGTTACTTGTGTGATGTTACTTATGTGATGTTACTTGTGTAATGTTACTTGTGTGATGTTACTTGTGTGATGTTACTTGTGTGATGTTACTTGTGTGATGTTACTTGTGTGATGTTACTTGTGTGATGTTACTTGTGTGATGTTACTTGTGTGATGTTACTTGTGTGATGTTACTTGTGTGATGTTACTTGTTAATGTTACTTGTGTGATGTTACTTGTGTGATGTTACTTGTGTGATGTTACTTGTGTAATGTTACTTGTGTGATGTTACTTGTGTGATGTTACTTGTGTAATGTTACTTGTGTGATGTTACTTGTGTGATGTTACTTGTGTAATGTTACTTGTGTGATGTTACTTGTGTGATGTTACTTGTGTGATGTTACTTGTGTGATGTTACTTGTGTGATGTTACTTGTGTAATGTTACTTGTGTGATGTTACTTGTGTGATGTTACTTGTGTGATGTTACTTGTGTGATGTTACTTGTGTAATGTTACTTGTGTGATGTTACTTGTGTGATGTTACTTGTGTGATGTTACTTGTGTGATGTTACTTGTGTAATGTTACTTGTGTGATGTTACTTGTGTGATGTTACTTGTGTGATGTTACTTGTGTGATGTTACTTGTATAATGTATGTTTTGTTACGTTTGCTCCAACTCTCCAGGATCTGATGTGGCTCCTAGGTGGAGTAGGCTTGGACACCCCTGATCCAAAGGTTATAAAACAAGCCGAGTACATCCAGTCTGGATTGAACCACGAACTCCCGAGTCCAATATATTCACTCACTTCTTGACTCCAGCCAATTCCTTCTAGCCGTGAATCAGAGTTTCGACCAATGAACGAGTCTCTTACATTTGTTAGAAAAGGGCTCTTAATTCAGATGTTTATATTTATTTGTACACAGTCGCTTCTTACTACCCGCCCCTTCCCCCCAGCCAATCATTCATGGGGTCAGACTAAAGAAAATATTATTAAACATGATATGCGGCCTACCCGTATTCGCGGGAATGTCCGTTACTGCCCAACCGAATAAGAGACTGGGCTGAAGTCTTTATTTGGGCAAGAGAGGTTTAAATAGCATGGTTTGAAAAGTTACCAAGAATGACCAATCTCTGATTAGAGTGTCAGAATAAACTGTTCCCAAAACTAAGTCTTGACTTGTGTCATTGATCACAACTCTTCTTTTAATGTTTAACTTATCCAATTAAATGCGCCCAAGTAAAGAGAAATAAACAAAGCGCACTTTATTATTTTATTTTGACAAATCTGTGTTTATCTTTGCTTACGTTATAGATGTCATTTAGTGAATAGTCGGTGTTAAAATACAGTTTAGTGGCTGTTATAATAGTAATTATATGTACAATTATGTCATATTTAGTGCGATATTTCAAATATCTCCGTAATAAATCAAAGTTTTCTTCTTCCTTTATAATATTTCGAAGATACGAAGGTTATTGTGGGTGTGGATGTCAAAGTGAAGATTTGATCTTCAACTTCGATATTTTGAAGATTTGCACATAAATATCCACCCTATGTGTATAAAATATGATGCATAGGATAGGATAGTGACTTAATTCGTATCTCTACAGTTATTATGGTAGATATTTATTATCTCATAGGTCAATGTCAAACATATGGATAATATTATTGTACAGCAGTAGTTATTTCTTAGAAGTGTTGTAATTAATGTACAGATTAAACTCAAAATTTACTCATGGCTACGAAATAAAACTCATCAAAACGACGCTTAAATTCTTTTTCATCTATTGTGGTTCCCTCATTTTTCAATGCGCAAAACAAATAAATTTCAACCACAAAGAGGGAAGAAAAAAAAATCGTAATGAACATTGTAGGTAAATCTATGTTTTTGACGTTCTAAATTAACTGATTTTATGGGTATTTCATCAGACATTCGTCATGGTTTTGTATTTTTCTGAAGGGCGGAATTGTCAACGGATGGACAGCCAATCTGTGGGCTGTGAAAATGGTGAGAATAAATTGGCCAGTGTATGAATGGTCGACTGCTACCAGGCATTGGAGTGAACAGAATTACCATTTCTAGTTCCAAGGGAAATCAAACAACACAAGAAGAACAAATAATGTATTCATTATTATTTAAGTGAGAATTGTTGTTTTAGAATTGTTAATTGTGTGGCGCTCAGCTATGTGCTTATATATGATCGCAATATGGGCCTGTGACTGAAAATACTCTACATTACGGGTAAGCAATCAATTAATCAATATATCTTTAAAAAAGTAAGAGTTAACTTAGAATTCTCAACTACTTCTCAACTGAGAAACGAGAGAACTATTTGAAATGCTTTGAGATGTGGTGCTGGTGGAGAATAGAAATGATAAAGTGGACAGATCGGGTGAATAATGAACAAGTCCTAACAAGAGTCAATGAAGACATAACCAATCATCAGGGGATTCTACAAAGTGGATGGTTCGAACTATGAGAAGCGATGTCTTATTGAGTGACGTCATAGAAGGTAAGGTGGTAGATAGAAAAGAACCAGGATGAGGAGGAATGCAACTGATGGATTACCTCAATCAAGGAGAGAAGAGGACCTTTCAGGAGATTAAACAAAGAAGCTGCCGCTAGAAAATGCTACAGGACTTAGCTTGTAAAAGGCAATAGACATGTCGAAAGACAGAACGTATAATATATATTAAAAGGTTTCTGATAATACTGTTATAGATTTGAAAATATGTAGTATTTTACATTCATACTTCCTGATAATATTAACAATAGAATGATTGGATTGATTGCAAATAAATACTGAAGTAAGTTTATTATGATAGCTTATTGCTAGAAGAATCGATCATTATTATTGCCATAAAACAAACAATGAAGTAGATATTATTATTAACGTTGTACAGTTGATTTGATGTTGCCATAAACACAGTATTAAGCTCGTGTTATTAACTTGAGTCAGTTTAAAAGATAAAACACGTTTTCACTCAAACTCATCAAATAAGTGATCGCAACAAATAAACCAACACTCTAAAAACCTAATTACTAACTTGTAAGACGTTTCTTCAGCGAATGTTGTCTAGGGGGCATGTTCCTCAGTGTCAGTGACAGAACATTTGGTTCCAGGTGACAAGTTACAATGGGCAAGCGCATGCAGGGCGGTGGCCATGTAAAGCGTGGGAACCTGCGAGCCAGTGACAGGCAATATGGCCGCGGGGCGCAACACTTACACGAGAATACACTACATTAGACCTCGCTATACTTACAGCCTCGTCCAACAACTCAGGATCAGTTCTAGTTTAATAAAAGACTGCTTAACTTCAGTGAACAATCGAGTTGTAGTCTCACACTGATTTTAATTTAAAGATAAAGTCCTCTCTAAGAATTTTTCAACGTTTATTAACTGATGTTTCTTTGATTTAAAATGAAAACTATTTTTAGTTTAAACTGGCACAAGGCTCATCAATACTTTGCTTTATAAATAAAATGGATCGGTATTCTTTCAAAATTCATGTTTATAGAGGAACTGACTTGTTTTTCTTTTAATTAGGAAATGGAGGGCCTTAAATTTTAGATTTATAGATTTATACATTCATAGGGAACTACATGGGAGGTCTGCTGACAAAGGATGTCTACTGCACCAAGGACATTAGGTCGAGGACTGCCATGGACAAGGAAGCTTTCAACAGGAAGAGGTTACTGCTGACCAGAGAGTTGAGTTTGGAACATCGAGCTGTATGGAGCAGAAACTTTGAGTCTTAAGAAGATGGAAAATAAATACTTGGAGAGCTTTGAAATGTACTAGAGAAGATCAGGTGGACAGACAGAGGACAAGTGAACAAGTCCTGAGAAGAGTGGTGAGAAGATCAGGTGGACAGACAGGGGGACAAGTGAACAAGTCCTGAGAAGAGTGGTGAGAAGATCAGGTGGACAGACAGGGGGACAAGTGAACAAGTCCTGAGAAGAGTGGTGAGAAGATCAGGTGGACAGACAGGGGGACAAGTGAACAAGTACTGAGAAGAGTGGTGAGAAGATCCGGTGGACAGCCAGGGGACAAGTGAACAAGTCCTAAGAAGAGTGGTGAGAAGATACGCTTTGGATGTGATTCTTTGGTACATCCTTAAGAGGAATTGTCTTCTGCATGACGTCATAGAAGGAGAGGTTGAGGGAAAGAGGAGCTTAGGAAGGAGAAGGATTCAAATATTGGACGACTCGAAGGAAAGAAGAAAATACTGGGAGCTGAAGGAGGAGGCAGAGGAGAGGGTGCATTGGAGGTCTGAGTCTCACTGACGAACGGAATGAACCTGTCGTAAGACAGAACACATAATAATAATAATAATAATAGGAAACTACTGTAGTCTATGACAACTTGTGCAAACTCAATGTTTATGAGGGGGGAGGGAAAGTTTTTTTATCCATGAATGAACCCACGGTCCAAATATACAACTTCCTGTTAGCGTTTGTTTAGATCTCACACCAGCATTTAAGAGTCCCAAGATCTCGTCAAGAGATTTAAGGAGTACCTGCCCCTCCCCCTCCCTTTCCCCTCTGTGTTTACGCCTATACACTAAGGTAGACATATTTCTATTTTTGTATTCAATGCCTCGCTTCTTACTACCCCCTCCAGGCAGTCCGTATGTTGACATGATTGTGCTAGCGATGATTAGGATATCATTAGGGGATGTACACATGTTTGCGTGGAGGGAGGGGGGGAAAGCTGCTAGTAAATAGCTATCCCAGTACTCCAGGACCATGCCACGTATACAACAAACGGTTGGGAGCAGATAGAATGCACGTGTCGGTTTTAATCGAGGATACTTTGTTTTCACAATCTGTTCACCGAGATTGTGTCGAGCAATAGAATAGTCGTAGTTCCTGGTTGGAGCTGTCCGGCAGTAGGAGAACAAACAGGGGAGGAGGAAAAATACAAATAAGCCCGTATTAAATGACATCATTCTATTCAGAGAGGTCCATTACACGCTCCTATTGCAGTTACCTTTCGTTTCCCGGACATTTTGCTCTTAAGTGTCAACTTTGGACTTTACAAGTCCATATAAATATAGGGTTATAGAACATAGCTTATGATTCATTCCAGTAAATAACAAACTCGTGTTCTTTTAAAGGGTTTGTCGATATTCAACCTAAGCGCAACATCTGATTGGCAGTATTCCAGTTACCTAGGCAGTCCTCTAAAGTAAGGCATCTAACATTCCTCCCGGCCTGGATTTGAACCCGAGTATATGAGATAGTGTTGTATAGAGCCCGGAGCTTGAAAATCTCGTCCAAGGCCGCCAACAGATGTCAATAATAAGTGTCTGTCACTCACGAATCACGCATGATTCCTCCATATTAGCATACCGGCCTGCAGACAGTCGACAACAACAGTTCAATGTGTTTCCACTCGAGAATAAACTAGAGTTCTAAATTAGCTGCCCGACCCAGGTAAGACACGTTGGAACAAAGGGACCCCATTGAGGGTGCTGCGTTTGGGAAAATACAGTATTGTCCTAGTCTTGGATAGAAATAACTCCACAATAGTACCTTCTTAGTATAAACATAAACATAAACATAAACATAAACATAAACAGCATCATCATGATGAACCATTTCCAGCCACCGGCCGGGAACATCCTCTCCAACGTCCTCTTTACTCCACTCTCCTCCACACTTCTTTCAGCCCCCTGTCCCTTGGTCCTTCTCCGCTCTCCTCACATGACTGTACCACCTTAGTCGTTCCTGCTCCATCATGTCCTGGCTCCTTAACTATTCCTCTAATTTCTCCTCCTGTTCACTCTTTCCATTCGTATAGTACTCGTATAGTACTCACATAGTACTCACATAGTACTCACATAGTACTCACATAGTACTCACTTAAGACTCTTCTATTTCCCGGGAGGTCTTGCTTGAACTTTCAATCAAGAATTATCTAGAAATTTGACCATCTGTGAAAAACTTTGAATTTCACCCAAAAGACGTAACATATTATAACATTCCCAAATGTTGTATTTATATAATTTTGATAGAACATAATAGGACCACATTATATGTTGATTCATCTTAAGGTCGCATTGTATGCTGATTCATCTTAAGGTCGCATTGTATGCTGATTCATCTTAAGGTCCGCGTGCTGCAAGTTTGACATGCCTGATTAAATGTAGCAGTTCTCATAAACACTTCTTATTGATGGGTAAATTTTCAATTTTTTTTATTACTATATTAAAAAAAACAAAACATTTTATTAATTTGTAGGATAAGTGCAAAGAAGCTTGTCTCAACTAAAGTGCACCCCCATTAGTTTAAAGAGAACATTTTGTTTTTTGAATAGTGAATGTTATCAAAATAAATTAAAATATTTCAAAAAATTACATGCTTTGTAAAACTAACAGTTTTAGGTGTATTTTTAAATATTTCCGTATATTATTTTTAATTATTAATATTTATATTTAATAGAAATTTATCCTAACTCCTTACTTCAAATATTTTCTCTAACTAAAGAAATATTTTTTATCCTTTGTTTGAAAAACAGGGTACCACTGTTATATTTGTTAATGTAAGACAACCTATATTCTTCTACGCATGCGCCTGTACTAGAGCAATGATGAAAACTAGGAGTTGTACTGCTACCAAACTACGCACAACTTTCCCTCGCATGGTGATAGTCAACTTGTACCAAAGTGTCGCCTATATGTACCGCGCATCAGGTTGTGCTAAACGTACCACACAGTCGCACAAATGTTCTCATATTGTGTACCGGGCATCAGGTTGTGCTAAACTTACCACACAGTCGCACAAATGTTCTCATATTGTGTACCGCGCATCAGGTTGTGCTAAACGTACCACACAGTCGCACAAATGTTCTCATATTGTGTACCGCGCATCAGGTTGTGCTAAACTTACCACACAGTCGCACAAATGTTCTCATATTGTGTACCGGGCATCAGGTTGTGCTAAACTTACCCACAGTCGCACAAATGTTCTCATATTGTGTACCGGGCATCAGGTTGTGCTAAACTTACAACACAGTCGCACAAATGTTCTCATATTGTGTACCGGGCATCAGGTTGTGCTAAACTTACCCACAGTCGCACAAATGTTCTCATATTGTGTACCGGGCATCAGGTTGTGCTAAACTTACCCACAGTCGCACAAATGTTCTCATATTGTGTACCGAGCATCAGGTTGTGCTAAACTTACCACACAGTCGCACAAATGTTCTCATATTGTGTACCGGGCATCAGGTTGTGCTAAACTTACCACACAGTCGCACAAATGTTCTCATATTGTGTACCGGGCATCAGGTTGTGCTAAACTTACCACACAGTCGCACAAATGTTCTCATATTGTGTACCGGGCATCAGGTTGTGCTAAACGTACCCACAGTCGCACAAATGTCCTCATATTGTGTACCGGGCATCAGGTTGTGCTAAACTTACCACACAGTCGCACAAATGTCCTCATATTGTGTTTATGGCTTGGAACTAACTCATCAAAACTCGGATCGCAGTAATATATCATTAATTAAGTTTTCTTCAAAACAACACATTATCTTGTTAGGACTAAAGTGTCCTCCCAGTGGAGACAATCTGTACTTTATATTCTGGTCTACCTCGGTAATCTTGGGGTAAAGTGCTCGCCTCTTAACTCAATGTTCGTGGGCTCAAACCCAGCCGGGGTCAACGGATGTTTCTTAAAAGATAGAAATCCGTAGCACAACTTCCTTCGGGGGGAAGGGGGGGGGGCGTTGGTCCCCTGTCGATTGGGGAATGTAAAAGATCCCTGGAAGGCATGGAAAGATCCATTTACCAGAAAGATTGCCAGTTCTTTTAGCTCTCGCTCATAGAAATTCTCGTGTGCTGTTATAATCAGTCGATTAAGAAAGTGCTCATTAAATACCGCTAGTAAATATATATTCTGGCTTGCGTTCGAATCCCAGATTGGTATATTGAGGGTGATTTTCCTTCAGTTTTCCTCTTTCCAAAATTAAATACCACCTTTTTCATAAGCAAATCATTAGCGTTATTAAATTAATTGATCCCGGACGGTTATTGAGCTTTGGAGCAAAATAAAACTGCTAATAGTTTCACGGTATTGGTGTTTAGCTTATTTCATAGCGGAAGGTTTGTCATTAGGTGAAATTAGCTTGTCAGCGGTGTGTGTGTGTGTGTGTGTGTGTGTGTGTGAAGCACGTGTTAAAAAAAAAACCCATGAAATAATTGAATGGTAGATGGTATCTGCTGTCAGGAGAAACAAAGCGGGACTAATTGTCGCTAAGCAGGGCCGGGGCGGATGGATATAAGGGAGTAGTAGTCTCCGGTTGTTAGACCAGCCCACAGACTAGGACATCTGGTAGTGAACTTACCAGCTCACAGACTAGGACATCTGGTAGTGAACTTACCAGCTCACAGACTAGGACATCTGGTAGTGAACTTACCAGCTCACAGACTGGGACATCTGGTAGTGAACTTACCAGCTCACAGACTGGGACATCTGGTAGTGAACTTACCAGCTCACAGACTGGGACATCTGGTAGTGAACTTACCAGCTCACAGACTGGGACATCTGGTAGTGAACTTACCAGCTCACAGACTGGTAGTGAACCTAGCTTAGAGAGAGATAGAAGCTGAACCAATGAGGTTCTCGGTGCTTTTGCAGTTTTTATGGCAAAACATTTTTTTGACCAAAATAAATCAAAGATTGCTCCAGTATAAATCTAGACTTGAATTTTCTTCACGTTATGATATCAATAGCAACTGTTGAATATATGTCGAGGATGTCTTGGAACACGGTGATATCAACAGTTGTTGAATATCTGTTATGAGCATAGCGCCAATAAATGATACTTTTTTTTAAATAAAGAGAGATTCTAGGACACACTTGACAGATATTCAACAATTACTGTTGATATTGCCATGTGCTGGAGCAACATTCTATCAACTCTCAATCCTTGGTCTCACTTAGAGACACATCAAACATTTCACCTGCAGCCGTGGACACACTGTCTGTGTCGTCATTTGTGACCTGTCAGTGACGTACAGGCTGGGGTTTGAGTCAAAGCTGGATGAGACTATTTTAAAATGTTTTCCCACTCTATTTACACACACATTCAGTTACATTTCTTCTGAATTTCACCTTCTTCATACCTACCTTTTATTAAATCAGCAAATCAGCTGCGAGGGTTCGTTGTTTCAATGTGTTGACTTATGACATAATCCTGAATCCTGAAAAATAATCCCTGCTTTCTGGAATCCGGGAGATGGTCCAAGACTGTCGCTGTTGTAAAAGCTACCAATAGAGCATTTAGATAAAATATCACAGAGAAACAATAAAGGTTCGATGGTTTCAAGAGCAGGAGAAGCTAATACAGTGACAGAGAGAGTACTGTGACAGCAGTCAGAGAGCATGCTGCGGTCTTGTCTTCTGGCCAGAGGCCAAGTGGGATTGTATGGGAGGTTCAACAAGAGCTGTCAGGTTAAGAGGGGAATGGTACCACTGATATGTTACTGTGGAGAGAGAGAGAGAGAGAGAGGACCGAGAGGAGGAGCTAAACTTGGTAGTTGTGATGTGCTATGGGCTATGGATCACAACCGTACAAGTCACACGAACATTCTGTGAACGTATTCAAGGGAGCGGTTGGTTGACAGAGGAACATTATATTTGTCTACTAATGGCTCGGTCGTCAAATTTATATACACTTATTGCACTTTATATACACTTATTGCACTTTATATACACTTATTGCACGTCAATACACTTATCGAAATTTATATTCAACTTGTTGCGAACTTATATTGTCACTTATGTGCGACTTTATATACACTTATTGCACTTTATATACACTTATTGCACTTTATATACACTTATTGCACTTTATATACACTTATTGCACTTTATATACACTTATTGCACTTTATATACACTTATTGCACTTTATATACACTTATTGCACTTTATATACACTTATTGCACTTTATATACACTTATTGCACTTTATATACACTTATTGCACTTTATATACACTTATTGCACTTTATATACACTTATTGCACTTTATTTTGTACACTCGGGATAGGCCTAGAAGAGTCTTCATAGTTTCAGCCCAAAAGCGAACTTCACCGACCGAGTGGCCGTGGTCTGTTGGCTAAGATAGTGCCAACACTAGTGTCATGTGGTCAGCACAGTGAACCCGGGACCTCGAGGTCTGTAACAGATGGTTTACAGGCCTATATGATAGTTACGGTAATGGGATAAGGAAGGCTGCATGTAACCGAAGTGTATCCGTATTCGCGTGGAAGGAGAGTGGAAAAACACTTGGTAAAAACACTCTCAGTACAGACGATCGGGATTTGAACCCCAATCTCTCCGTTATCGGCAGCCCAGTCTATTGCGAGAGTGACGCCTCAGACCATGAGTCAGCGGAGAGGTTAAGGGTGTATTACTGAGATCAACTCAACTGAACCAGGCAACGTTGCTCCGAACGTCAAGATTTGTTTATTAGTTTGTTAACCAAACCAAGCTGGGCAGAACACTTACATAAATATAAAATGCACCAGCTTTTGATGGAAATGATGGTTGTGAACCATACATGGTGAAATACATCCACGGTACATCAACCAGGTTCGAAGCAAGGTCTCTCGATTCCGAACCTGCGTCAGTTAGATGATTGACAATGGATATTTTCCACCAGCACCAGTGGTCAAGAGGTCTTAAACGCCGGGCTCATGATTCCCTGGATTGACGATTATAAGAGGTCCAAGTTCGAGTCCTGGTCGGGTAAACTGAAGGTATTTTCCTCCTAAATGGTTTTCCACTCTTCCACGAAAATGCGGGCACATTTATGTTTTATTTAAGTTTTCCTCATCTCTCGCACATTAGTGTAATTAGCACATATCATGCGTACAGTCCCAAGGGCGGGTAGTAAGATACGGGGACAAAAGAGCATCAGAACTACAACTGGGCGTGGCTAAGGAAGGTACAATAGAGATAAAATGTATCCAGATTTGCGTGAAAAGAGAGTGATTCATAATTTCAGGAGGAAACATGCTCGGTTTCAATGACAAACCAGAATAGAGGAGCCCTACATTTAGACCTCGTGGCCACCGATGCGTGTAACTATGAAGTGTAGAAGAGCTCGCCTGCCACCTGACGGATGGAACACTTGCAACAAAAGGATCCTTTATTCACCCTTTACTGATGAAACACCCTCGTGACGCTTACCAGTCCCCCAATGAACACCCCGAGGTAACTAACGAGCGCTCACAGCTTCAGTTACGATAAGAGAACATTGTTCCCGGAGCTGTGAGGAGCTTGGAGGATGGCTGCTACTTGAGGAGTGTCCTCTATCGACTGTTGGTCTTCCAGGATTAACCGTGGACTGAGGCCGTCTCACATCTGATTAACCGGGCTATTAGATAAAAGCTTGCACTCGGGTCAGGAACCATACACAAGCATTCTTCAAATGACTACAGAAAAATAACGATAAGTGAAATATAGTCACTATCACACTTAGACACCAATTTACGAAATAGAAAGAGAGGGAAGAAAATAAACAGTTCACCCTGAGAGGGTTTTTCTCCGTGGGCAGATAACCCTTCCCCTCTTCTTCTGACGAGTTTACACAGTCACTTTAATATTTGCGCCTTGTAAACATTAACTTGCTTTTTAATTGTACATTTTTCTCTGGTTTCTAATTCTAGATATACATTTGCTACCACGGACTATTTTACTCTACATCCTGGCAGGAAGAATTCTACAGGACATTTTCGTGACCAAACCAAATAGTCTAAATTGTAGGTAATTTATATAAAATAAACACGTTTACAAAAAAACTACTTCAAGATAGAAATGATAATTTTGTGTCCCTTAGAACTATTTTTAGAATTATTTAAGAATTTATTGTTTTTGTTTCAACGTTATATCTTTAAAGCTCGCTTAATAAAACGTAGCTACATTAACTTGCTGAATTGCCGTGACGTCACAGTTAGGCAAGGTCCTATCAGTGGTTTCACTGGTCCCAGTTCATGTTTTCTACTGGTTATAGCTGTAATACTTGCGTCAGTCGAGGGTTGTTGAATATTTGTCAACAGAAGGGCAGACCAGCATCAGATGAGAGACCTTTTAAATCAAGAGGAAATATTCTCCTCAACACCCTCGACAGATATTAAACATCTGTTGATATCACCATGTTCCAGAGCACCCTCGACAGATATTAAACAACTGTTGATATCACCATGTTCCAGAACACCCTCGACAGATATTAAACAACTGTTGATATCACCATGTTCCAGAGCACCCTCGACAAATATTAAACAACTGTTGATATCACCATGTTCCAGAGCACCCTCGACAGATATTAAACAGCTGTTGATATCACCATGTTCCAGAGCACCCTTGACAGATATTAAACAACTGTTGATATCACCATGTTCCAGAGCACCCTCGACAAATATTAAACAACTGTTGATATCACCATGTTCCAGAGCACCCTCGACAGATATTAAACAGCTGTTGATATCACCATGTTCCAGAGCACCCTCGACAGATATTAAACAGCTGTTGATATCACCATGTTCCAGAGCACCCTCGACAGATATTAAACAGCTGTTGATATCACCATGTTCCAGAGCACCCTTGACAGATATTAAACAACTGTTGATATCACCATGTTCCAGAGCACCCTTGACAGATATTAAACAGCTGTTGATATCACCATGTTCCAGAGCACCCTCGACAGATATTAAACAACACTGTTGATATCACCATGTTCCAGAGCACCCTCGACAAATATTAAACAACTGTTGATATCACCATGTTCCAGAGCACCCTCGACAAATATTAAACAACTGTTGATATCACCATGTTCCAGAGCACCTCGACAGATATTAAACAGCTGTTGATATCACCATGTTCCAGAGCACCCTCGACAGATATTAAACAGCTGTTGATATCATCGTGTGAAGGAAATTAAACTGAATGTTTCTAATGGAGCAATATATGATTTATTTTCACCAACAAAGTGTTGATATTAAAAGTGCACAAATAGTGCCCTTAGCTCGCAATCCCTATCAACACAATCTAATGGTCCACTTGTGTGCGTTCTGTGTGCGTGAAACCCCTTGAACAAATCACCCTAAGAGCACACGGCCGGGATTCGAACTGAACCCTCCCGGGCTCCAGAAAGCCAGACTAGATGAGCCCGACGCTCAGTCCACGTGTCCTCCGATGAAAATGTTGGGTTTTAAACTTTCACCCAAGCCCTAATTAAGGGTGCAACGTTAAGACCGATCCAATCTCTGTATCAAGTTCCTCCCCCATTTGACAGCGGAGTAATAGTGACGATAATAACGTTCCGAGCCGACATCGCCCCGGGCACGACCCAGGATAGTTCCATTAAAAACCCCTCTGCAACCGTTGTGGTTATTGGGGTGAGTAACGAATACACCCCCCTTCCTTGAATATTATATCCCTCAACATGACAACCATTCACTGCACCCCCTCAATACTGCTGCGGGACTGATTAGAACTAGGGGAACTATAGTGTGTCTGTCTGGATATTACAGGAGAGTGGGAACTATAGTGTGTCTGTCTGGATATTACAGGAGAGTGGGAACTATAGTGTGTCTGTCTGGATATTACAGGAGAGTGGGAACTATAGTGTATCTGTCTGGATATTACAGGAGAGTAGGAACTATAGTGTGTCTGTCTGGATATTACAGGAGAGTGGGAACTATAGTGTATCTGTCTGGATATTACAGGAGAGTAGGAACTATAGTGTGTCTGTCTGGATATTACAGGAGAGTGGGAACTATAGTGTGTCTGTCAGGATATTACAGGAGAGTAGGAACTATAGTGTGTCTGTCTGGATATTACAGGAGAGTGGGAACTATAGTGTGTCTGTCTGGATATTACAGGAGAGTGGGAACTATAGTGTGTCTGTCTGGATATTACAGGAGAGTGGGAACTATAGTGTATCTGTCTGGATATTACAGGAGAGTAGGAACTATAGTGTGTCTGTCTGGATATTACAGGAGAGTGGGAACTATAGTGTGTCTGTCAGGATATTACAGGAGAGTAGGAACTATAGTGTGTCTGTCTGGATATTACAGGAGAGTGGGAACTATAGTGTGTCTGTCTGGATATTACAGGAGAGTGGGAACTATAGTGTATCTGTCTGGATATTACAGGAGAGTGGGAACTATAGTGTGTCTGTCTGGATATTACAGGAGAGTGGGAACTATAGTGTATCTGTCTGGATATTACAGGAGAGTAGGAACTATAGTGTGTCTGTCTGGATATTACAGGAGAGTGGGAACTATAGTGTGTCTGTCAGGATATTACAGGAGAGTAGGAACTATAGTGTGTCTGTCTGGATATTACAGGAGAGTGGGAACTATAGTGTGTCTGTCTGGATATTACAGGAGAGTAGGAACTATAGTGTATCTGTCTGGATATTACAGGAGAGTGGGAACTATAGTGTATCTGTCTGGATATTACAGGAGAGTAGGAACTATAGTGTATCTGTCTGGATATTACAGGAGAGTAGGAACTATAGTGTGTCTGTCTGGATATTACAGGAGAGTGGGAACTATAGTGTGTCTGTCTGGATATTATAGGGGAGGGGTGAATTGATATAATAAGTCAAAGAATCCCAAATCAAACGTTTTTTAAAACATGTTTGTACAAATAGGTAAAGAGAATAGAATCCTTTCTTTGTAACATTATAGCGCTATTGAATTAATCAGTTCGCGTTGGGCGCCAATTAAAACGTTACGCGTCGGCGATGGACGCCAATGGAAGTGATACTGTTTAATAAGCTGATAATTGCCCCGTGATCGAGCACTAATTAAAATAGTACGGTATTATTGTGAGATAATTGGTTTTTATAGCTCCGTGTTCGAGCACTAATTATTATGATGCAGTTTTACAAGTTGATATTTAATTTGAATAAATAAGACCTTTAATGTTGCACACGATTTATTAAAGTGACTTTATCTTCGGCACTGAAGATATCATTTTATATGATACACTTTAGTTTAACTAAAGATTATTTCTCTGTAACGTTCCGTGTTTTGAGTACCGTGCTGTGTAGATTTATGTGACTTCTCAATATATTTATACGCACAAGCGGCTTATATACTACCTACCCCTTGTCTCTTGGACCCCTTGTCAACAATGTCAAAACCAACTAATAGAAAGAGTCCTGGTGGCAGATGTTGTGAAGGCTAGCTTCCTATTGGGTAAAGGGAGCTAGCGTCACTTGCTTTTTTGGTATTGCTACGGAGTTGATTTTGAAAGAAAAAATAAGTCTTATGGTATAATCTATTGACATCAGTTCTGAAAAGCGCGTGGTTCTCCATGGATAAAGTATTAAAAGGATATTTTACATACAATACTTTAAAGAAAAATGCACTTCATCCATGACTTTTTAAATATATGAGAACGGTCCAAATCAGTCAGTACCATTACAAGATGGTAGGGTGCTGAGAGACAATTCTATTTCTGTTCTATAATCACAAGTATTCCAGTTGAAATGAATTGAAACGACCCGGTTGGGAATAGATTTGAGCTCGAGGAGTGAGAGTAGTAGTGTGAGTGACAGAGAGGTTTGGTGACCCTCACACACATATGTCTACACGGGAAGAGCGTGGATGTATTTCAAAAGTCAAACAAAGATAATTGTTTACAACGATCTCTGATGAATCATTGGGTGGAATATTCTTGAGACTGCAGCCAATCATTGGCCAATGGTCTTGTAATACTATTGCATCCGGTGGCAATGGGAGAGGCAGACATACGGCTTAATTCAGGACCTCTAGCTCAGGAGGTAGACCCAGGACCTCTAGCTAAGGAGGTAGACCCAGGACCTCTAGCTAGGAGGTAGACCCAGGACCTCTAGCTCAGGAGGTAGACCCAGGACCTCTAGTAGGAGGTAGACCCAGGACCTCTAGCTCAGGAGGTAGACCAGGACCTCTAGCTCAGGAGGTAGACCCCAGGGAGACCCTAGATCTCAGGAGGTAGACCAGGACCCTAGTTCAGGAGGTAGAGACAGGACCTCTAGCTTAGGAGGTAGACCCAGGACCTCTAGCTCAGGAGGTAGACCCAGGACCTCTAGCTTAGGAGGTAGACCCAGGACCTCTAGCTCAGGAGGTAGAGACAGGACCCTAGTTCAGGAGGAGACAGGACCTCTAGCTTAGGAGGTAGACCCAGGACCTCTAGCTCAGGAGGTAGACCAGGACCTCTAGCTTAGGAGGTAGACCCAGGACCTCTAGCTTCAGGAGGTAGAACCAGGACCTCTAGTCTCAGGAGGTAGACCCAGGACCTCTAGCTTCAGGAGGTAGACCCAGGACCCTAGTTCAGGAGGTAGAACCAGGACCCTAGTTCAGGAGGTAGACCCAGGACCTCTAGCTCAGGAGGTAGACCCAAGGACCACTCTAGCTTCAGGAGGTAGACCCAGGACCCTAGTTCAGGAGGTAGACCCAGGACCTCTAGCTCAGGAGGTAGACCCAGGACCCTAGTTAGGAGGTAGAGACAGGACCTCTAGCTCAGGAGGTAGACCCAGGACCTCTAGCTTAGGAGGTAGACCCAGGACCTCTAGCTCAGGAGGTAGACCAGGACCTCTAGCTCAGGAGGTAGACCCAGGACACTCTAGCTTAGGAGGTAGACTCAGGACCTCTAGCTCAGGAGGTAGACCAGGACCTCTAGCTTAGGAGGTAGACCAGGACCTCTAGCTTAGGAGGTAGACCAGGACCTCTAGCTCAGGAGGTAGACCCAGAACCTCTAGCTTAGGAGGTAGATCAGGACCTCTAGCTCAGGAGGTAGACCCAGGACCTCTAGCTCAGGAGGTAGACCAGGACCTCTAGCTACAGGAGGTAGACGCGACACTCTAGCTTAGGAGGTAGAACCAGACTCTAGCTTAGGAGGTAGATCAGGACTCTAGCTCGAGGTAGACTAGGCCTTAGCTCAGGATGGTAGAAAGGACCTCTAGCTACCAAGAGTTGCATCTGCTGATCATTTACTTAACGTATAAATTATATGAACAATGTTTTAGCAAATTTGGTGACTGTTAAAAAAGTGTCTTCCTATCTAAAACGGACTGTAGCTATGCATACATTGAAATTGTATTGTTTCCAAAAGATTATGTTACTTGTAATATGACGTAGAACATTTGAGCCAATACTGAGCTGTTAAAACTTAGGGCTGGGATTGAGAGCCAAGGAGGGCCGATATTCCTTAGGATTGAACCAGGGTCCACGAGGATTGGGAGAGGCTCCCCTCACCACTCAGCCACGGGGGACACACGTTATAAAAACATTAGTACCAACAAGGAAAGCCAATCTCAAGAGAGGGCTTATAATGAAAATCCGTATACTTTTGGAAGCGAGCTGTTTTCACATCAGAAGTGAAGAGTTTTCCCATTTTTCGACACGTGACCAACCAAACGAGGAGGGCTGGAGGGGTAGCGTGCCTCTTTATCCCACAAGGGGGAGCTAAGAGGTTTCAAGAGCTCTTTTCATATCAAGAGTAGGTGGAACTTGTGACAACACTACGTCACCGCTCTGACCCCCTAAACCTCCACGAGAACGCTTGGTCGGCTCGCGGAAGGTTTTCTCCCGCGGGAAGAAATAGTTCAGAGATAAGTGACGTGAGGACCTTGAGGGGTGAGCTCTGTTTTAGTGGGGAGGGTGGATTGACACCCCACGACACTGGTGGTGAAAATCAGTGCCGGCCGTTTCTATGTTGTTTAGACCACAACAAATGCAATGTTCTTGGTTATGTTATTAGGTGTTCTGTCTTACGACAGGTCCATTATTTTGTCAGTGAACTTAGACCGCCAATGCACTCTGACTTCTGCCTCCTCCTTCAGCTCCAGAATGTTCTTCTTTCCTTCAAGTCATCCAATATTTGAATCCTCCTCCTTCCTAAGCTCCTCTTTCCCTCAACCTTTCCTTCTATGACGTCGTGCAGAAGACAGTTCCTACTAAGATCCAGTTTGCTTTGTACCGAAGACTCACATCCAAAATAGTTCTCTTCTCACCACTCTTCTTAGGACTTGTTCACTTGTCACTCTGTCTGTCCACCTGATCTTCTCACCACTCTTCTCAGGACTTGTTCACTTGTCCCCCTATCTGTCCACCTGATCTTCTCACCACTCTTCTTAGGACTTGTTCCCTTGTCCCCCTGTCTGTCAACCTGATCTGCTCACCACTCTTCTTAGGACTTGTTCCCTTGTCCCCCTGTCTGTCCCCCTGATCTTCTCACCCAATCTTCTTAGGACTTGTTCCCTTGTCCCCCTGTCTGTCCACCTGATCTGCTCACCACTCTTCTTAGGACTTGTTCCTTGTCCCCGTCTGTCCACCTGATCTCTCACCACTCTTCTTAGGACTTGTTCACTTGTCACTCTGTCTGTCCACCTGATCTTCTCACCACTCTTCTTAGGACTTGTTCATTTGTCACCCTGTCTGTCCACCTGATCTTCTCACCACTCTTCTTAGGACTTGTTCACTTGTCCCCCTGTCTGTCCACCTGATCTTCTCACCACTCTTCTTAGGACGTGTTCATTTGTCCCCTGTCTGTCCACCTGATCTTCTCACCACTCTTCTTAGGACGTGTTCATTTGTCCCCCTGTCTGTCCACCTGATCTTCTCACCACTCTTCTTAGGACGTGTTCACTTGTCCCCTGTCTGTCCACCTGATCTTCTCACCACTCTTCTTAGGACTTGTTCATTTGTCACCTGTCTGTCCACCTGATCTTCTCACCACTCTTCTTAGGACGTGTTCATTTGTCCCCCTGTCTGTCCACCTGATCTTCTCACCACTCTTCTTAGGACGTGTTCACTTGTCCTCCTGTCTGTCCACCTGATCTTCTCACCACTCTTCTTAGGACTTGTTCACTTGTCCCCCTGTCTGTCCACCTGATCTTCTCACCACTCTTCTTAGGACTTGTTCATTTGTCACCCTGTCTGTCCACCTGATCTTCTCACCACTCTTCTTAGGACTTGTTCACTTGTCCCCCTGTCTGTCCACCTGATCTTCTCCATCTTCTTAGGACTTGTTCATTTGTCACCCTGTCTGTCCACCTGATCTTCTCACCACTCTTCTTAGGACTTGTTCCCTTGTCCCCCTGTCTGTCCACCTGATCTTCTCACCACTCTTCTTAGGACGTGTTCATTTGTCCCCCTGTCTGTCAACCTGATCTTCTCACCACTCTTCTTAGGACGTGTTCATTTGTCCCCCTGTCTGTCAACCTGATCTTCTCACCACTCTTCTTAGGACTTGTTCATTTGTCCCCCTGTCTGTCCACCTGATCTTCTCACCACTCTTCTTAGGACGTGTTCATTTGTCCCCCTGTCTGTCAACCTGATCTTCTCACCACTCTTATTAGGACGTGTTCATTTGTCCCCCTGTCTGTCAACCTGATCTTCTCACCACTCTTCTTAGGACGTGTTCACTTGTCCCCCTGTCTGTCCACCTGATCTTCTCACCAATCTTCTTAGGACTTGTTCACTTGTCCCCTGTCTGTCCACCTGATCTTCTCACCACTCTTCTTAGTACTTGTTCACTTGTCCCCCTGTCTGTCCAGCTGATCTTCTCACCCACTCTTCTCAGGACTGGGACAAACCAAAACAACACCAGGTTCTATATCCTCTAAATATTTCACGTACCCTTTTGAGAACCCCATATTATTCCTCCAGTTATCTTTGTCATGAGTAAATATCACCGAACCTTTACTGGTGGACATGCTGATAAAGATGTCAGTCTCGTCTTGTAACCTTATCAACTTGTTCAATTGACCAAGATTTGCCAGTGACATTTCAAACTCGGTTTGATCTTGTCTGAAATACAGCGCGAGTCCAATGTGGTATAATTTCAGGACACGGCTGGCTCATATAGATATCCGGTGAAACAGGAATATAGCTACTCGCCATTTTTTATTGGAGGAGAGAGATGTGTGTCAAATTAAGAGAGGACACAGAGAAACATTAATCTGGAGCTATATTAAATACTTTTAGGCCACTGCTAACGACATTTTCAAGAAAGCTATCAATAAAGTTATGTATAACTATATTGCTCGTCTGGACAACATCATTCGTAGCCCAGTTAGTGAAAATATCAACCAGTACTGACGTACCGTTGTCCGGGGGACGTACTAATGTACTAATAGTACACCCTTTCCGTGGAGGCTCTTTACTAGTCTTGATGAGACAAGGTGAGGGAGATAGTGAGTATGATAGAGATAGTGAGTATGAGGGAGATAGTGAGTATGAGGGAGATAGTGAGTATGAGGGAGATAGTGAGTATGAGGGAGATAGTGAGTATGACGGTGATAGTGAGTATGAGGGAGATAGTGAGTATGACGGTGATAGTGAGTATGAGAGAGATAGTGAGTATGAGGGTGTGGAACCAGTGGAAACACTTAAACCTAACTTAAACCTAACTAACCAAACCCTGGTTACCGATGGGGTAAGTCCCCTTTCAGGAAGAATACCCACGATATCAGCAAGGTATTGAACCCGGGACCCCTAGTCTCGTAGCCAGGAGCACTGACCACTACACCACGTGGCCTGCTTTCAATAAAGAGTAAACTGCCTTAACGTTTATAGAAATCCATACACATAAATAAAATATTGAAATTTAAAAATATTATTAATAATATATTGATATTATTTTAAAGTTTATTTTCTAACCTTTATTTCTTAGGCAATTAATAAAAGTGTGTGATATTTTGACGCTTATGACTACCTGCGACATTAGCTGAATGTATGGCTTGCCGATGAAGGATGCTCACGAAACAGGGTGTGCTAAGGCGAAATTTCTCCTAGATGGAGTCCATGCAAACGCAGAGATATTTTTATCTAAGTTCTGCCCTCCTCTTCCAGAACCATTTAGTGTAGTTAAATGCACGTATCCTGATCAGGTAGTAAGACTCGACAAAACTAATTAAATTAATACCTCCCTTATTCTTACTCCATTATGCAATGAAATGAGTATTGCCCGGACGGGAAGTAAGCTGTGGTGGGGATAAGGGCTGTTCAGGGTTAATTCACCCCCTGACATAGCCAAGGTCCAGCATCAATGAGTTTGTTAGATAATTACTAGATATTGGCTGAACTCTCGGTCTGTCTTCCCTGTGTAATGCTTGTCAGCAGTCAGCTAATGTAATACCCCGAGTGTAATGCAACCTCCATCCCCCCATGTAAATGTAATTACCTTTTTAACACAAAACATATAAAAAATATCAGTGAGCTTATAGAGTTGAAAAGGCGATAGCTACACCTTCCTGCCCCCTTCCTTGAGCCTTCGAGGGGAGGTGTTCTTTTGTAGACCTGCCGGCTACCCCTCAAATACTGGGGTAACCGACAACGTGAAACCTCCTTAATAATATCAGGAGTCTCACTGCTAGCCTACACAAATACTGGGGTAACAGACAACTTGAAACCTCCTTAATAATATCAGGAGTCTCACTGCTAGCCTACACAAATACTGGGGTAAAAGACAACTTGAAACCTCCTTAATAATATCAGGAGTCTCACTGCTAGCCTACACAAATACTGGGGTAACAGACAACTTGAAACATCCTTGTTACTATCAGGAGTCTCGCTGCTAGCCTACACAAATACTGGGGTAACAGACAACTTGAAACCTCCTTGTTACTATCAGGAGTCTCGCTGCTAGCCTACACAAATACTGGGGTAACAGACAACTTGAAACATCCTTGTTACTATCAGGAGTCTCGCTGCTAGCCTACACAAATACCGGGGTAACAGACAACTTGAAACATCCTTGTTACTATCAGGAGTCTCGCTGCTAGCCTACACAAATACTGGGGTAACAGACAACTTGAAACATCCTTGTTACTATCAGGAGTCTCGCTGCTAGCCTACACAAATACTGGGGTAACAGACAACTTGAAACCTCCTTGTTACTATCAGGAGTCTCGCTGCTAGCCTACACAAATACCGGGGTAACAGACAACTTGAAACCTCCTTGTTACTATCAGGAGTCTCGCTGCTAGCCTACACAAATACTGGGGTAACAGACAACTTGAAACCTCCTTGTTACTATCAGGAGTCTCGCTGCTAGCCTACACAAATACTGGGGTAACAGACAACTTGAAACCTCCTTGTTACTATCAGGAGTCTCGCTGCTAGCCTACACAAATACCGGGGTAACAGACAACTTGAAACCTCCTTGTTACTATCAGGAGTCTCGCTGCTAGCCTACACAAATACCGGGGTAACAGACAACTTGAAACCTCCTTGTTACTATCAGGAGTCTCACTGCTAGCCTACACAAATACTGGGGTAACAGACAACTTGAAACATCCTTGTTACTATCAGGAGTCTCGCTGCTAGCCTACACAAATACTGGGGTAACAGACAACTTGAAACATCCTTGTTACTATCAGGAGTCTCGCTGCTAGCCTACACAAATACCGGGGTAACAGACAACTTGAAACCTCCTTGTTACTATAAGGAGTCTCGCTGCTAGCCTACACAAATACCGGGGTAACAGACAACTTGAAACATCCTTGTTACTATCAGGAGTCTCGCTGCTAGCCTACACAAATACTGGGGTAACAGACAACTTGAAACCTCCTTGTTACTATCAGGAGTCTCGCTGCTAGCCTACACAAATACCGGGGTAACAGACAACTTGAAACATCCTTGTTACTATCAGGAGTCTCGCTGCTAGCCTACACAAATACCGGGGTAACAGACAACTTGAAACCTCCTTGTTACTATAAGGAGTCTCGCTGCTAGCCTACACAAATACCGGGGTAACAGACAACTTGAAACCTCCTTGTTACTATCAGGAGTCTCGCTGCTAGCCTACACAAATACCGGGGTAACAGACAACTTGAAACATCCTTGTTACTATCAGGAGTCTCGCTGCTAGCCTACACAAATACCGGGGTAACAGACAACTTGAAACCTCCTTGTTACTATCAGGAGTCTCGCTGCTAGCCTACACAAATACCGGGGTAACAGACAACTTGAAACCTCCTTGTTAATATCAGGAGTCTCGCACTCTAGTGTGGAGAACACAATCTTCAGATTCCGCCCCGAGTTTGATACCAGGTTCTATATGATGTGGTTTGGACTCTGACACGAATCGCCCTTATGTTGTACTAATAGCCCTCAGTATATAAAATACAATGATTTATTTGCAAATAAAAAATTAAAATACATATTTCCATGTATGTTTTGGTGTCTGATATACCAGTAAAAAATAAAATAATAGAATCTTTAAAAAAATGAAGAGCCGCTGAAAATCAAAATTGGAAACCAGGAATTGGAAAACGTAGAGCAGTTCAAGTATTTGAGAAGTCTGTCTCCTGCACCAAGGACATTGGGTCGAGGACTGCCATGGACAAGGAAGCTTTCAACAAGAAGAGGTTACTGCTGACCAGAGAGTTGAGTTTGGAACATCGAGCTGTATGGAGCAGAAACTTTGAGCCTTAAGAAGATGGAAAATAAATACTTGAAGAGTTTTGAAATGTACTAGAGAAGATCAGGTGGACAGACAGAGGGACAAGTTAACAAGTCCTAAGAAGAGTGGTGAGAAGATCAGGTGGACAGACAGAGTGACAAGTGAACAAGTCCTAAGAAGAGTGGTGAGAAGATCATGTGGACAGACAGGGGGACAAGTGAACAAGTCCTAAGAAGAGTGGTGAGAAGATCAGGTGGACAGACAGGGGGACAAGTGAACAAGTCCTAAGAAGAGTGGTGAGAAGATCAGGTGGACAGACAGGGGGACAAGTGAACAAGTCCTAAGAAGAGTGGTGAGAAGATCAGGTGGACAGACAGGGGGACAAGTGAACAAGTCCTAAGAAGAGTGGTGATAAGATCAGGTGGACAGACAGGGGGACAAGTGAACAAGTCCTAAGAAGAGTGGTGAGAAGATCAGGTGGACAGACAGGGGGACAAGTGAACAAGTCCTAAGAAGAGTGGTGAGAAGATCAGGTGGACAGACAGGGGGACAAGTGAACAAGTCCTAAGAAGAGTGGTGAGAAGATCAGGTGGACAGACAGGGGGACAAGTGAACAAGTCCTAAGAAGAGTGGTGAGAAGATCAGGTGGACAGACAGGGGGACAAGTGAACAAGTCCTAAGAAGAGTGGTGAGAAGATCAGGTGGACAGACAGAGTGACAAGTGAACAAGTCCTAAGAAGAGTGGTGAGAAGATCAGGTGGACAGACAGGGGGACAAGTGAACAAGTCCTAAGAAGAGTGGTGAGAAGATCAGGTGGACAGACAGGGGGACAAGTGAACAAGTCCTAAGAAGAGTGGTGAGAAGATCAGGTGGACAGATAGGGAGACAGATGAACAAGTCCTAAGAAGAGTGGTGAGAAGATCAGGTGGACAGACAGGGGGACAAATGAACAAGTCCTAAGAAGAGTGGTGAGAAGATCAGGTGGACAGACAGGGGGACAAGTGAACAAGTCCTAAGAAGACTGGAGAAGATCAGGTGGACAGACAGGGGGACAAGTGAACAAGTCCTAAGAAGAGTGGTGATAAGATCAGGTGGACAGACAGGGGGACAAGTGAACAAGTCCTAAGAAGAGTGGTGAGAAGATCAGGTGGACAGACAGAGTGACAAGTGAACAAGTCCTAAGAAGAGTGGTGAGAAGATCATGTGGACAGACAGGGGGACAAGTGAACAAGTCCTGAGAAGAGTGGTAAGAAGATCAGGTGGACAGACAGGGGGGCAAGTGAACAAGTCCTGAGAAGAGTGGTAAGAAGATCAGGTGGACAGACAGGGGGACAAGTGAACAAGTCCTGAGAAGAGTGGTGAGAAGATCAGGTGGACAGACAGGGGGGAAAGTGAACAAGTCATAAGAAGAGTGGTAAGAAGATCAGGTGGACAGACAGGGGGACAAGTGAACAAGTCTTAACAAGAATGGTGAGAAGATCAGGGGGATCAGGGGGACAGGGGGACAAGTTAAATATTGGACGACTTGAAGGAAATAAAATTCTAGGAGCCTAAGGATGAGGCAGAGGACCGAGCGCATTGTCGGCTTAAGTTCACTGGCTATAGAAATGGACCTGTCGTAAGACAGAACACATAATAATAGTAAAAATAATAATATATATTAATTTATCGATATATTTGATTTATGGGACTACGTTTTTAAAGATTGAGAATCAATATACAGTTGAACAATATTTTTCTATTTTTACTAACCGAGTTTATTGTTCACTTGTTATTTAAAAAGACAAATAAAACATTAAAAATGAAAATAGTCTAAAAATAGCATCACAGAACAGTGGCCATCTTAAGACTAGGGATCCATTGTGTCAAGAACAGTACAATGTCAATATTGGAAACCATCGATATGTCTCTGTGTCCCCAACTGTACTAAGACTAACCAAGTGAGAGTGAAGTTAGTCCCACCTGTGCTATAGACCCTGCCACTCCAACTAATTGTATGACTGGAGCCCGTGTCTTTAATTACAGTAACGGAATATGGGCAGGGGGTGAGAGGGGGGGTGTCCCGAGCCCTTATAGACCTGCTCTCAAGATTATAATGGGTAAAACACTGGTCCGCGGGCAGGAATGGCTAATGGAACAACGCCGGGAGAAAACAATCGAGACACGTGCCGCGCCGCGCGCGCGGGATATTGGTGACGTCACCAGCTGCTGGCGCAACACTGGACTAAGCATTTCATAGATTCATAGTTCACTCTCGCAATGGACTAGACTGCCGATGATGGGGAGATCTGAGTTCGAACCTCCATCGAGTAAACTATGGGTGGTATTTCCTAAATGATTTTCCTTTCTCCATCCACGTAAATGCGGGTACACTTACTCTTAATTCTACCTTCCTCATTCATAACTCACTAGCGTAATTAGTACATATATGTTTACCCTAAACAGGTAGTAGGATTAGGTCACACACACACACACACACACACACACACATATATATATATATATATATATAGGCCTATTGCTATATTTTAACATAAAAAAAATATTTTTCAAAGAAGAAGATAAACACAGGATTTGTTTGGAAAATTAAATTTAACTAAAATATTTATTTTTCCTACAAATTTAAAATACATTGGTGTTAATTCTGACTTTCTTAACCTAAGACATCACACATAGAACGTGACCATTAAATTAGAGTTGATAATATCCACATCGGTGGGCACGCAGTCTCTTCAGTGGAGATAGTTGGTGATGGGACACCTGGGTTTAAATCCCAACAGGGATAGAGATAAAGGTTTTCTTGCTCACCGTACAGGCTCATCAGTGTTGCTGACTCACGGTTTGAGCGACAGAGAAGCCAGCCAGTTTGTTTGAAGACGCAACACAACCCCTCCCTCACTCCCCTATTTTCGGCCAGTGACTGTTCACAAACAAGAAACGTGACCTCTTCGTGTTATATTTCCTCTACTCACTCTCATTTCCGAGCAAATCACGGCAGGAGTCTTGCCCGCGAGCCTAATTATCCGTTCCTGTTCCAAGTATTGTTTAATGTTCCCTCTGGGGGATGAAGTGTCGCGATAAGGTCCCTCACTCCACTGAGCCTCTCCCACTGGCCTGTTGTAGAGGACAGAGCAACAAGGCGAGGTGTCAGTCCTGTACTGTCCCTCACCCCACTGGCCTGTTGTAGAGGACAGAGCAACAAGGCGAGGTGTCAGTCCTGTCCTGTCCCTCACTCCACTGGCCTGTTGTAGAGGACAGAGCAACAAGGCGAGGTGTCAGTCCTGTACTGTCCCTCACTCCACTGAGCCTCTCCACACTGGCCTGTTGTAGAGGACAGAGCAACAAGGCGAGGTGTCAGTCCTGTCCTGTCCTAGAGCCAGCTTAGATCGTCATCATGGAAACCAGGGAACATTTCCTCACTGATCAACAACAGTGTGTACATCTTAGACTGGACCAGCTGGTGGAGGAGATACTGGTGGTTCCTCTACCAGCTGGTGGAGGAGACTGGAGGAGATACTGGTGGTTGCTCTACCAGCTGGTGGAGGAGACTGGAGGAGATACTGGTGGTTCCTCTACCAGCTGGTGGAGGAGACTGGAGGAGATACTGGTGGTTCCTCTACCAGCTGGTGGAGGAGACTGGAGGAGATACTGGTGGTTCCTCTACCAGCTGGTGGAGGAGACTGGAGGAGATACTGGTGGTTGCTCTACCAGCTGGTGGAGGAGACTGGAGGAGATACTGGTGGTTGCTCTACCAGCTGGTGGAGGAGACTGAGGGAGATACTGGTGGTTGCTCTACCAGCTGGTGGAGGAGACTGAGGGAGATACTGGTGGTTCCTCTACCAGCTGGTGGAGGAGATACTGGTGGTTGCTCTACCAGCTGGTGGAGGAGATACTGGTGGTTCCTCTACCAGCTGGTGGAGGAGACTGAGGGAGATACTGGTGGTTCCTCTACCAGCTGGTGGAGGATATACTGGTGGTTCCTCTACCAGCTGGTGGAGGAGACTGAGGGAGATACTGGTGGTTGCTCTACCAGCTGGTGGAGGAGACTGGAGGAGATACTGGTTGTTGCTCTACCAGCTGGTGGAGGAGATACTGGTGGTTCCTCTACCAGCTGGTGGAGGAGATACTGGTGGTTCCTCTACCAGCTGGTGGAGGAGACTGAGGGAGATACTGGTGGTTCCTCTACCAGCTGGTGGAGGAGACTGGAGGAGATACTGGTGGTTGCTCTACCAGCTGGTGGAGGAGATACTGGTGGTTCCTCTACCAGCTGGTGGAGGAGACTGAGGGAGATACTGGTGGTTCCTCTACCAGCTGGTGGAGGAGACTGAGGGAGATACTGGTGGTTCCTCTACCAGCTGGTGGAGGAGACTGAGGGAGATACTGGTGGTTCCTCTACCAGCTGGTGGAGGAGACTGGAGGAGATACTGGTGGTTGCTCTACCAGCTGGTGGAGGAGATACTGGTGGTTCCTCTACCAGCTGGTGGAGGAGATACTGGTGGTTCCTCTACCAGCTGGTGGAGGAGACTGGAGGAGATACTGGTGGTTGCTCTACCAGCTTGTGGAGGAGACTGAGGGAGATACTGGTGGTTCCTCTTCCAGCCCTAGCTAGTGTGGGGTGTGTTGTCACTGGTTGGAGAACGCTCCTAGTGACACAGTAAACACGGACGTAGTAACGACCCTGCGAATGTCCCAGTCACAGTGCTGGAAGAAGGGGCTGTCGCTCTGCCATTGTCTGCAGGATATACCGCTGCGTTCTCCTCCCTGTTAATACTGGACCATTGTTGGGGAGAAGTGGAGTGATACGAACCATTGTTGAGACACAAGTGGCGTGTTTTGGTTCGTTCAAGAGGGAGGAGGGTGACATTGTTATGACTACAGCTCGGCTTTATTGAAAGGGGTTTGCCAATGAGCACTCTGGGATTCGTTTACTTTCCACAAAATAATTATCAGTTAGTTTGCTCTGAACAAAACGCTATCGACGTCTAAAAATCAACATCGTACCACTTAATGGCCATTATTTTATTGTTGCAAAAGCTTTTAAGACGTACTATTACATCAGCCCGTGCCGATGAACGTGCTGGTTGCGATGTCAGTCTCAACCAAATTTGTATTTTGTGACGGGCATATCTTGGGTGGGTTAATGTGGGTGTTTTTTCATAAATAGTTTTCCACGCTGCTGATACTCAAATGAGGGCATATTTCTTCTAAAGTTGTACCTTTCTTATACCAATCCTTTAAGTGACAATTCTCAGAAACCACGCAATAAAAATATATAATTACATTAATACTTTCACACAAATATAACAAGCTAATAATTTTAATTTTTATTAGTTTCACTCGCTCACAATATTGTTGTCTTTTCTTCGCGTCTATTTATTAATGAGACTTGTTGGACCAATTATTAAATACTCTAGATATTGGCATTGAGTGAGTTTAGATTTTAAGAATGTGAAACACCAGGTAAGCACATAAATTTATAAAATATATTTGGTACATGGAGTATTAAATTTAATATTTTAATCTCACATAATTTAAAAATATACTGATACTTAAATCCCTTTATTGTAAATGCCGAAACCTAATTATTCTATATGAAGTAAATATTTTGTTTTTGGATTATCCTAAGAAAGGGTTCAAAATTATGATGATCTCTTCTATCTTGGGGTCGAACTAAATCCTTCTAGCCCGTATTTATCCAACCACTCGTGCACAAGAAGCTTCTGGAGGGATTGATAAAAAGGTGCATTCCTCCATGAGAGTTTAGTCTGATAATTAGCTGCCGCGGTTAGGTTAAGTCAGTTGGTGCTGCAAACACCGGTAGCTGGGGGACCCGCCCCCTGGAACAACCCACTAATTGTGGACCGAGGGCTGATTGAGCCGCTCTGTTATTTACAACAGAAACACTTCTCAGAGCTGCCCCCACTTTATAAGATAATCTGACACTAAATTGCTTTGGAGGATATGTTTGGATATAAAGAGCGGCATCAGGTCCGTCCTGGTAGCTGAGTGGTACGGTAGACAGAGCTGGGTCTCATAGTAACCGGCCACTACTCGTAGTAGCCAAGCCAACTTGCTTCTTGTCCAAATCACATGTTTCAGTTGTCCAGCGACATTTGGCGCGTTTTGTGGTTTTAATGCTGACTGCTGACCGCTGACTTTTAGCTCAAGACTTTCTTTCTATAGAAGCTGCAACCACCTTTTTTTTATAGCATTGGGGACTCTAAAACAATTGCACCCATACATCCATTGACTATAATGTACATTCATAACTAGATGACAAAATATGTTAAATATAAATAAGTGTAGCAAAATCAGCAAATACATTTTTGTATATGGCCTACTCAAATTTTAAATGGAGGTGTTAGCTCGATTGGTTGAATTTTGAAACGCTTTGTACTGTATAAGTGTGTAAGCCAAAGGGAATAAACCTATTTACATGATACCTTTTATAAGGTTTTCTTAAATACCCTCGACCCCCCTCTAAAATTAAAACACAGTCAATATAGTTAGCAATTAATTCTCTAAAATGATGATGTTTTCATAATCCAATCCCCGCTGGCCAAATTAAGTGACCCTAACAAGGGTAGACAAAGAAGAATCAAATCTACAGTGAAACACGTCCCGAACCTTCAGGCCTGGTAATCAAATAAAGTGACGAATAATGTAATAACTATTTTCAATCGATAGGAAATGATTTTGAAAATACAGTAGTGTTCTAGTCAATAAGAAGTGTTTCGAAATTAAAATCACTTACACATTAAAATAAATAAACCATCTCATTAAAAAAGTTATTATAATCTACCTAATCTGAATACGATACATTGCTTAGGATCAGTTAAAAATGTAATAAGTATTTGCTATAATTTTAATGTTTTTTGTTTTGATCCTACAAAATTTAAAATTATTTATTTATATTTTTAGGGTATTTTATAAATACCAAAAATAGGTTATATTTAAGAATTAACTTAGCAAACTCTGATGAAAAATTAAAAATAATATTATAAATGAATTAGATTGAATATCCTTCCAATAATCCTTTCTTACAGAAAGTTTTTTGTGTAATCTTTTTATCTAATAATTATCTTGTATAGGCTTATGTTGAAAACTAATACCGTGTAAACATTATTATCTGTTGATTCTCCCCTCAATTATTTCGGTTAGTTTGTATCCCCCTCCTCCCCACCAAAGTGTAGTGTACCCCTCAATTATTGCACGTGTTAACCCATCAGAGTTAATCAAGACTAGAGGCAGCCCGTAATTTACCTGTTCACCTGGTGATTAACTTTAATCGAGAGTTAAGAGCGTGCTGTTGAGACGACCCCCTGCCATGTGATGGCTGCTACCGGCTGTTTCCTTACTAGGGTCAACATATTACCCCTCATTACTTAGAGTGAGGGGGCCCAACCAATTAATATCGATAGCCTCAACACAACTTTGGGCTTTCAACCTGTTTTACCCTTTAACATGTGCAAATATATACACTCACATTTTAATAGATTAGAGAATAGTTTATATGAAGAACATGCACTAAATATTCATCGATTTATATTAATTAAAATAAACTATATATTATATATATATATAAATATATAGCACGTGTTCAGATACTTAAATTAACCAATCAAGATTATGTAATAGGGTTTAAAGATTGAACATATCCTAGAAACTCCACCAGCTGTTGTGGTTGTTCTAGCTGCACGTACGCCTTTCAGAATGGGTATCTACTATTTATCTTTTGTTATATCCAATATCGGCAGTGGCAATTCCACAGTAGCGACGCCTCTATCAACTGTCCAAAAGAGGGGATATAATATTAATATCTTCACCTCCCCCCCTTGGCGGGCCTACTCTGTCAGGAAGGGATGTGGCTAAGATGACAATATGACTGTGTGGGTTTGTATGCCTGACTGACCTCCACGTGGTCCTACACTGGTGTGAACCCCGGTACCCCGGGCACGACGGTTAGTCCCTCACCCCTCGAGTTGGGTGATCCGGTGTCCTAGACGGGCAGCGTGACCCCCTAGACTCGATGGGGAGTTGTCAGCCCTGTCACTATTTACCGTGAGGACTGCTGACACTCTGTTAAGGTTGTCATACCAACCAATCACAACACCTTGCAATACTCGTTTTGTCATTCACAACAAATGGACAAACACAAACAACGCCTCAATGTTTGCCGTGTAGAATACAATATGTCATTATTACCTGTCTATCATTGGTATGCTACAGGTCTCCACCCACAAGTTAACCACCCGATCTCCTACACCGCAATAGCCCCATCACTTCAGTTCCAGCGGCCGGCGAGGTTTGAGAACGAGTCTCCGAGAGACAGCGAGTGGTTAGTGGTTAGTGGTCAGCCAAAAGATGACGTGGCCTGACTACAGGGTTTGGACTGTTGCTAGGCACACTCTGTCGGTACTGACTGTTGCTAGGCACTCTCTGTCGGTACTGACTGGTGCTAGGCACTCTCTGTCGGTACTGACTGTTGCTAAATGCTAGCTGTCGGTACTGACTGGTGCTAGGCACTCGCTGTCAGTACTGACTGGTGCTAGGCACTCGCTGTCAGTACTGACTGTTGCTAGGCACTCGCTGTCAGTACTGACTGGTGCTAGGCACACTCTGTCGGTACTGACTGTTGCTAGGCACTCTCTGTCGGTACTGACTGTTGCTAGGCACTCTCTGTCGGTACTGACTGGTGCTAGGCACTCTCTGTCGGTACTGACTGTTGCTAGGCACTCTCTGTCGGTACTGACTGTTGCTAGGCACTCTCTGTCGGTACTGACTGGTGCTAGGCACTCTCTGTCGGTACTGACTGGTGCTAGGCACTCGCTGTCAGTACTGACTGTTGCTAGGCACTCTCTGTCGGTACTGACTGTTGCTAGGCACTCTCTGTCGGTACTGACTGTTGCTAGGCACTCTCTGTCGGTACTGACTGGTGCTAGGCACACTCTGTCGGTACAGACTGTTGCTAGGCACTCTCTGTCGGTACTGACTGTTACTAGGCACTCGCTGTCAGTACTGATTGGACCGCGATGCCATCATTTCAATAACCCCCCCCTCCACCCTCCACCTAAATACCTACTCCGAAACACATAGTTGATGTTGCCAGGACTCGAACAAGGAACTTTATGTTTCGACTCGCTTTGTTCACTGATGGCTCCGCCCCAAGCCCCCAGTGAGTTTTCTTTGCAAGTGAATGTAAACTAATGTAATTCCAGAGCCGTTTTTTAATACGTCTTACCGTTTAGCCACAAGAGGCCTCAAAAGAAAGGTCCCCACCGACTTTAAGGCTGCTACGCAATTTTGAATTTTTTTCGGGGGTTAAAAAAATTATTTTATTTACTTTTGTAATTTTCACGGTGGTTACAGGTTAGAAGCTTTAAGCTTGCCAAATTTCAAGTTTCTATCTCATCTGGAAGTGGGTGAACACTAATGTCAGCGAGTGTCAGCCATGTGGCTTTATAACACCAAACCGTCGTGTGTTCTTGAATTGTTTGTCGTCTTAAGAATGTATACTTTACATTTTATTATTATTGTTTTGTACGAGTCACGGAGAGTTGTGGTGTTGTAGGTTAAGTAGGGCGTGTCTGCACGCACCTAAATCTAATTGTTCCATGTTGTTTTCCTATTTTCATTTTTGAAGGATTTGTTAATGTTAATTAGGTAAAGTAAATTGATAGTTTAAAGAAATTACTCATGAACATGTTCCAAGTAAATGTTAGGTTTCGCTCTCATTGCTCAGACGTGATACGTCTTCTTTGAAAGCTCTACTTGAGGTAGCTGTCACCCTTAATGTGAATAATCTTTGTTTCTTGAAGGCCTTAATTGGGATTTAGTCCTGAGAGGACCCGGTTTTGTAGATCCTAAGGTCAAGGTTATATCCAGTGTATATACACTCTTGACGGTAGGTGGGACCCTTAAGGCACACCTTTTTACGCGGCCACATGTTCCTTAAGGATAGTTTGTGTGTTATATTCTGGATGAGCGGGTAAAGCTCCTGCTCAGCTTGCTCGTAATGCCTTAGCTGTAAAACCACATTCTCTGTAAACTTTCCTCTATTGAACTATGTTTTGTGCCTTGTAAATGTATCCCTCCTCTATTGAACTATGTTTTGTGCCTTGTAAATGTATCCCTCCTCGTCCTCTGGTGACGGTTAGAGAGGATAGGGCTACTTACTAGGGGGGTTCTTTCATAAAGGGCTTCAACTCTCTCAACATGAAAACGCCTGTACATTTTATCTTAATGTTACTTCATTCCTAATACATTAAAGTGGTTAAATTATGATCAGCCATCCGGTTAGTAAAACGTGGTGCCAAATATACCACAATTAATAAAATATATAAAACCATTACTATATTTTGAATATTTTTTATACATAATGGTTTATTCCTTAATGGCAGGCGCTTTTTTTTATAGAGATGATATAAAATATGGTACATATATATATTTAACTTTGTGTTATTTGTGTTTCTCAGAGGGGTGACCAAACTTTCTCAAACTGTCTTTAAAATATTTGCAAAATGTTTAACATAATTATCAGAACATAAACTATGATAATTGGAGTTATACAAATTATTCTTACTTTTCTGTGTTAGTCTTAATTTTTTAAATACGATCCACTTTATAACATGATGTATACATTTTGTAAATTAAAGTCTTATCAAGAAATTAGCTCCATAGCTCGAGATAGACTACGCTTTTTCGAAAATCTAATTTTGAATTCTGACGACCTTGTATTAATTTTAAAATCTCCAATAATCAGTTAAGCTGTCGGTGGGTTAATTCGCGAAGATTGCACGGACCACGTGACTCGACCCCTTCAGATCATGGAATGACGTCACGGAAACTAATAACAATTTTAACCCCATTTTAAATGATTGAATCATTAGCGCCCTGTCGACCTTACATCCAGAGGAAGTGGCACAGTTTGTGCAAGAAGTCACTAAGTCAATAGAAAGTTCATTTCAAATAGTCTTTCAAAGGGTATCCCATTTCTACAATAAAATAAAACAAATCTATTTAATAAAATCCATAAATATGGCAGAACCTATTCTCAGCTGAGCTAACTGATTATCAATTATATTTCTAATAAATATTTTATTTTTAAAACTATTCTGTTGAACTCACTTTTTATATAGGTCTACCTTTCTTAAAATCTGTAACCAACTTGTTCCCTTCCCTCACTTCCGGCGCACACAAATGTCTGTAACTTAGAACAAAACCGTAAAACTCTTACAGGCGTGAACGAAATATGTTTGTTAAATATCGATACACGATCCATGTTCTCCGTCACGCATCGATCCTTATTATTATTATTATTATTATTATTATTATTATTGATCTATGTTACATGTCCGAACTAAATACTGATTTATGTGTTAGTTAATGTCAATCATTTTTTAATTTAAACCAAAATTGTTATGATAGGAATAGAAGGAAGTTTAGTTTTTCTTTTTTAATTCCACTAAATGTTTATAGAATTTTATTTATTTTTAACTCATTTTAATTTCATATATATTATATTTTTCAATTAATTTTTAGGTTCGTTGCTTTTGAAATTTACCTACAAGCGAATTAAAATTTGCATGTAAAACAATAATTTTTCTGTTTATAGCACGAGTATTAAACCTATTATTTACCCATAATTCCCAAGTTTTCTAGATTCAAATTATTTCTAATTCTATCACAGGTGATATGTGATGCAACAAAGGTCTAAAAATGGCATGTTTGTATAGAAATCGATATATATTTATTAAAATAAATATTAATTGTGAATTACTATTAATGGCAATGCTACTGATCAAATATTAATTACAATATTATTATTATTATTATTATTAGCACCGCGTCTTACTACCCATTCGGGTTATACGCACTTACGCTAATGTGTAATGATAGGGTGATTGTGAGATGAAATGAAGGACCTACAGTTTAACGTGGAATCCGAACCACGGTGGAGGTCTGGCATTCCCCACATTCACAAAATTACAATATTGTAAACGTGGTATTTTTTTTTTCTATCTTTCTTTCTTCAAGCGAAAATTTCCGGATTTTTCGTTTTATATTGTTTATGTTCATTATGTAAATTAGAGTTAATTTTCATTTATGTTAAAGTGTAAACGATACCTATTTGATATTAATATTTATGATTATAAATTGCTAAAACATTTTGTAGGTGAAACACACAGATTATATTTGAAATATACATATTTTGGTGCATATCGTCTTACTACCCGTTAGGGGTGTATGCATCTATACCGCCACTAGCCGTTAGTGTGTTAGGGAAGGGGAAGGCTTAACTTAAAGTTAGTGTACCCTATTTGACGTTGAGGGAATGATAATCCATTATGTAAGAAACCACCCTGAATACACCCTACTGGTATTCGAACCCCAACCTCCCCATCTCGTCAGTCCAGTCAAATGCGAGGGTAAGTCTTTAGACTATGCGGCCACCAATGTGGCTAAGCAAACATCCTATGTCAAAATGTGGCTAAGCAAACATCTTCTGCCAAAATGTAGATACAACTTTTTATTGGGAGGCGCGCACAAAGGAGCAGTTCGTGCCTATCTGAGTTCAATGAGTGCCTACTGAGTTCAATGAGTGCCTAACTGAGTTCATATGCAGTGCCTAGTGAGTTCATGATGCCTAGCTGAGTTCAATGAGTGCCTAGCTGAGTTCAATGAGTGCCTAGCTGAGTTCAATGAGTGCCTAGCTGAGTTCAATGAGTGCCTAGCTGAGTTCAATGAGTGCCTAGCTGAGTTCAATGAGTGCCTAGCTGAGTTCAATGAGTGCCTAGCTGAGTTCAATGAGTGCCTAGCTGAGTTTCAATGAGTGCCTAGCTGAGTTCAATGATGCCTAGCTGAGTTCAATGAGTGCCTAGCTGAGTTCAATGAGTGCCTAGCTGAGTTCAATGAGTGCCTAGCTGAGTTCAATGAGTGCCTAGCTGAGTTCAATGAGTGCCTAGCTGAGTTCAATGAGCAGTGATTCAATGAGTGCCTAGCTGAGTTCAATGAGTGCCTAGCTGAGTTCAATGAGTGCCTAGCTGAGTTCAATGAGTGCCTAGCTGAGTTCAATGAGATGCCTAGCTGAGTTCAATGAGTGCCTAGCTGAGTTCAATGAGTGCCTAGCTGAGTTCAATGAGTGCCTAGTTTGAGTTCAATGATGCCTAGCTGAGTTCAATGAGTGCCTAGCTGAGTTCAATGAGTGCCTAGCTGAGTTCAATAAATGCCTAGCTGAGTTCAATGAGTGCCTAGCTGAGTTCAATGAGTGCCTAGCTGAGTTCAATGAGTGCCTAGCTGAGTTCAATGAGTGCCTAGCTGAGTTCAATGAGTGCCTAGCTGAGTTCAATGAGTGCCTAGCTGAGTTCAATGAGTGCCTAGCTGAGTTCAATGAGTGCCTAGCTGAGTTCAATGAGTGCCTAGCTGAGTTCAATGAGTGCCTAGCTGAGTTCAATGAGTGCCTAGCTGAGTTCAATGAGTGCCTAGCTGAGTTCAATGGTGCCTAGCTGAGTTCAATGATGCCTAGCTGGAGTTCAATGAATGCCTACTGAGTTCAATGAATGCTAGCTGAGTTCAATGAGTGCCTAGCTGAGTTCAATGAGTGCCTAACTGAGTTCAATGAGTGCCTAGCTGAGTTCAATGAGTGCCTAGCTGAGTTCAATGAGTGCCTAGCTGAGTTCAATGAGTGCCTAACAAGCCGATTCACGAGTGAAAGAACTCTAACATCAATGTTCCAACACTCCAAGGTATATCCCAGCTCAGTTTATTGAACAACTCATCCTTACACCAATAATATAAATATCCATAAACACAAACCATACAAGACGAGGCTAACGACCTAGCCCACGTGACCACCAGTGTGTGACAAGTTAAAACGTGCTTACAATCTTAAGTTATTTGTGAGAACATGCGACCTCAAAGAACCATCAAGAGAGCAAACTGACTTACAAACTAACTCAATTATATAACACAACACAGCATCAGTGTCCCGAACGTTAATACACCTCTGTGAAAGAGGAATGGATATTCAGCTCTGTCGGGAATCGATCTGGAGAGCTTTTGCTCAGTAAAGAGAAACCATACCAACAGAGCTTACTGTGGATTAAACCTTTCACCGGGAAAAAAGAGAGAACAAAGCAGAAATATGATCACGTGATGGACTCTGAACCAATCACAATAAATAAGCGCGAGCTGCGTTAGTCACTCTGCGCCGATAAAAACAAGCTCAGTTCTATCCGCACTGCTACACAAAATATGCTTGGAGGAACCAACCACCTCAATCGGTGCGCATGTGCGAGATATTAGCGGACAGCTGCATCTACTGTTGTAACCTTATTTGAAATGACTCATTAAATATGAAGCGCGTTTGTTGTAAATGTTCTGTGTTAATTTTTTGTAAGTTGTAAGACATTCATCGTCATAGTAATAATATAAGCAAGTGGTTTCTCCACTAGGAAATAAGATATAGTGGTAATTATTTGTCTCTATATTCCCTGAGAATACAGGTGTGTCCACAATACATGTCTGCTCTATATTCCCTGAGAATACAGGTGTGTCCACATACATGTCTGCTCTATATTCCCTGAGAATACAGGTGTGTCCACATACATGTCTGCTCTATATTCCCTGCGAATACAGGTGTGTCCACATACATGTCTGCTCTATATTCCCCGAGAATACAGGTGTGTCCACATACATGTCTGCTCTATATTCCCCGAGAATACAGGTGTGTCCACATACATGTCTGCTCTATATTCCCCGAGAATACAGGTGTGTCCACATACATGTCTGCTCTATATTCCCCGAGAATACAGGTGTGTCCACATACATGTCTGCTCTATATTCCCTGAGAATACAGGTGTGTCCACATACATGTCTGCTCTATATTCCCTGAGAATACAGGTGTGTCCACATACATGTCTGCTCTATATTCCCCGAGAATACAGGTGTGTCCACATACATGTCTGCTCTATATTCCCTGAGAATACAGGTGTGTCCACATACATGTCTGCTCTATATTCCCTGAGAATACAGGTGTGTCCACATACATGTCTGCTCTATATTCCCTGAGAATACAGGTGTGTCCACATACATGTCTGCTCTATATTCCCTGAGACTGTGCGTGTTGGACCAGAAGGAAGAGCCGAGTCTCTCCACTCGCCCCATTCCACGCGTCACACAGGGAACTAATGAAGGCTCTGTTGGCACCAGGCTGGACGGAGGAACTGTCCAGACTCGAGACGGGGCCCGAGCATTATTCCAATTAAAGCTGCTCGCCAAGTTCTAAACAGTCTGACCCGACAAACAACACAACTCATCTCCCTGACCTCCAGGATTCACTCCCAGCTCTCGTTAATGAAGGTACGGACAGGTGCGGGTGAACCGGCTGTGTGGACTGGGGGAACAACTCAGCAAGTCACAGTAACTGAGGGAACAACCCAGCAAGTCTCAGTAACTGAGGGAACAACCCAGCAAGTCACAGTAACTGAGGGAACAACCCAGCAAGTCACAGTAACTGAGGGAACAACCAGCAAGTCACAGGGACTGAGGGAACAACCCAGCAAGTCACAGGGACTGGAGGAACAACCCAGCAAGTCACAGGGACTGAGGGAACAACCCAGCAAGTCTCAGTAACTGAGGGAACAACCCAGCAAGTCACAGGGACTGAGGGAACAACCCAGCAAATCACAAGGACTGGAGGAACAACACAGCAAGTCACAAGGACTGGAGGAACAACCAGCAAGTCACGGGGACTGAGGGAACAACCCAGCAAGTCACAGGGAATGGGGGAACAACCCAGCAAGTCACAGGGACTGGAGGAACAACCCAGCAAATCACAGTAACTGAGGGAACAACCCAGCAAGTCACAGGGACTGGGGGAACAAACCAGCAAGTCACAGGGACTGAGGGAACAACCCAACAAGTCACAGGGACTGAGGGAACAACCCAGTAAGTTACAGGGACTGAGGGAACAACCCAGCAAATCACAGGGACTGGAGGAACAACCCAGCAAGTCACAGTAACTGAGGGAACAACCCAGCAAGTCACAGGGACTGGGGGAACAACCCAGCAAGTCACAGGGACTGGAGGAACAACCCAGCAAGTCACAGGGACTGGAGGAACAACACAGCAAGTCACAAGGACTGGAGGAACAACTCAGCAAGTCACAGTAACTGAGGGAAAAACCCAGCAAGTCACAGGGGCTGAGGGTACAACCCAGCAAGTCACAGGGACTGGAGGAACAACCCAGCAAGTCACAAGGACTGAGGGAACAACACAGCAAGTCACAGGGACTGAGGGAACAACCAGCAAGTCACAGGGACTGGAGGAACAACCCAGCAAGTCACAGGGACTGAGGGAACAACACAGCAAGTCACAGGGACTGGAGGAACAATCCAGCAAGTCACAGGGACTGGAGGAACAACCCAGCAAGTCACAGGGACTGAGGGAACAACACAGCAAGTCACAAGGACTGGAGGAACAACCCAGCAAGTCACAGGGACTGAGGGAACAACACAGCAAGTCACAGGGACTGGAGGAACAACCCAGCAAGTCACAGTAACTGAGGGAACAACCCAGCAAGTCACAGGGACTGGAGGAACAACCCAGCAAGTCACAGGGACTGGGGGAACAACCCAGCAAGTCACAGGGACTGGAGGAACAACCAGCAAGTCACAGGGACTGGAGGAACAACCCAGCAAGTCACAAGGACTGGAGGAACAACCCAACAAGTCACAGGGACTGAGGGAACAACCCAGTAAGTTACAGGGACTGAGGGAACAACCCAGCAAGTCACAGGGACTGAGGGAACAACCCAGCAAGTCAAAGGGACTGAGGGAACAACCCAGCAAGTCACAGGGACTGAGGAAACAACCCAGCAAGTCACAGGGACTGAGGGAACAACCAGCAAGTCAAAGGGACTGGGGGAACAACCCAGCAAGTCACAGGGACTGAGGGAACAACCCAGTAAGTCAGAAGAACTGAGGGAACAACCCAGCAAGTCACAGGGACTGAGGGAACAACCAGCAAGTCTCAGTAACTGAGGGAACAACCCAGCAAGTCACAGGGACCGAGGGAACAACTCAGCAAGTCTCAGTAACTGAGGGAACAACCCAGAAAGTCACAGGGACTGAGGGAACAACCCAGCAAGTCACAGGGACTGAGGGAACAACCCAGCAAGTCACAGGGGCTGAGGGTACAACCCAGCAAGTCACAGGGACTGAGGGAACAACCCAGCAAGTCACAGGGACTGAGGGAACAACCCAGCAAGTCACAGGGGCTGAGGGTACAACCCAGCAAGTCACAGGGACTGAGGGAACAACCCAGCAAGTCACAGGGCTGAGGGTACAACCCAGCAAGTCACAGGGGCTGAGGGTACAACCCAGCAAGTCACAGGGACTGAGGGAACAACCCAGCAAGTCACAGGGGCTGAAGGTACAACCCAGCAAGTCACAGGGGCTGAGGGTACAACCCAGCAAGTCACAGGGACTGAGGGAACAACCCAGCAAGTCACAAGGACTGAGGGAACAACCCAGCAAGTCACAGGGGCTGAGGGTACAACCCAGCAAGTCAAAGGGACTGGGGGAACAACCAGCAAGTCACAGGGACTGAGGGAACAACCCAGCAAGTCACATGGACTGGGGGAACAACCCAGCAAGTCACAGGGACTGGAGGAACAACCCAGCAAGTCTCAGGGACTGGGGGAACAACCCAGTAAGTCACAGGGACTGAGGGAACAACTAAGCAAGTCAAAGGGACTGAGGGAACAACCCAGCAAGTCAAAGGGACTGGGGGAACAACCCAGCAAGATAAGGGACTGGGGGAACAACCCAGCAAGTCACAGGGACTGAGGGAACAACCCAGCAAGTCTCAGAGACTGAGGGAACAACCCAGCAAGTCACAGGGACTGAGGGAACAACCCAGCAAGTCACAGAGACTGAGAGAACAACCCAGCAAGTCACAGGGACTGAGGGAACAACCCAGCAAGTCAAAGGGACTGGGGGAACAACCCAGCAAGTCACAGGGACTGAGGGAACAACCCAGCAAGTCTCAGAGACTGAGGGAACAACCCAGCAAGTCACAGGGACTGAGGGAACAACCCAGCAAGTCACAGAGACTGAGAGAACAACCCAGCAAGTCACAGGGACTGAGGGAACAACCCAGCAAGTCAAAGGGACTGGGGGAACAACCCAGCAAGTCACAGGGACTGGGGGAACAACCCAGTAAGTCACAGGGACTGAGGGAACAACCCAGCAAGTCACAGGGACTGGGGAACAACCCAGTAAGTCACAGGGACTGAGGGAACAACCCAGCAAGTCTCAGAGACTGAGGGAACAACCCAGCAAGTCACAGAGACTGGAGGAACAACCCAGCAAGTCACAGGGACTGAGGGAACAACCCAGCAAGTCACAGGGACTGGGGGAACAACCCAGTAAGTCACAGGGACTGAGGGAACAACCCAGCAAGTCTCAGAGACTGAGGGAACAACCCAGCAAGTCACAGAGACTGGAGGAACAACCCAGCAAGTCACAGGATGAAGGTGGAACCCCCTCTAAGCTCGACATGATCTTGCTTTTTACCGACTGGAGCCTCTGATATTGAATTGTATATTAAGTCCTTCAACTGTATGTGAACACGTGATATATGTCTAATATAAATAGTTGTTTTAGTACAGTCTGGTTTAGAAAGGAGGGAACCCTCTATGGTGGTAATAAATGCTAGTCAAAGCTCTCTTCTCACTTGTGTTGTACCAACACACACACAATATACAATCTGTTCTCATTTAACTATTTCATCTAGAGCAGGGGCTCTTAAACTTTCTACGACTACATAACCCCCAACGGATGGTCATAAACCCCCATATCCCCTTCCGCACAATGTGAAAATCATCACCATCATCACCATCCTACTGGGTTCCAGTACGACTTCAACACGTCAACAGCTTGTCTTTACTTGACGAGTGGACAGTGGCCAGAGCAATGAGGATTGTATCGTATTCATTGATATAACACCCGTCAAACACCCAGGCTGGCCACAATTAGTGAGGGGGTTGCTGACCCCGGGTTAAGAACTCCTCACTAGAAGCAGGTCTCCAAAGCTCTGCCCTGCAAATCCCCAAAACGTGTTCCAGTGAGAATTACTTGCCAGTTATTGATTTTAATTCGTATTCATTCTCCGCCTTGTTTCTTGTTGGATTTGAAAGCGTGTGCGCGTGTGTTAGCAGAAGATGTAATAACGAGGTCAGAGGTTAAACCTAATGGGAGGAGTCGGTCATTTCAACGCCAGTTCAGAACACGAGCTCAAAAATCTTTTTCCCAATCTTTCATCTGACCTCCGTAAGAGGAGCAAAAAACAACAGCAAAACAAAATAAAGAGAATAAAACGTTTCTCCCTTCCCTGTCATAGACGTATAATGACACACCTTTGTTCGTTTGTCTTGAACTGCTTTTCCTACAGCCAGACAATGGTTGGAATGATTGTCTTGAACTACTTCTTACAGCCAGACAATGATTGGAATGATTGTATTGAACTGCTTCTTACAGCCAGACAATGATTGGAATGATTGTCTTGAACTGCTTCTTACAGCCAGACAATGATTGGAATGATTGTCTTGAACTACTTCTTACAGCCAGACAATGATTGGAATGATTGTATTGAACTGCTTCTTACAGCCAGACAATGATTGGAATGATTGTCTTGAACTGCTTCTTACAGCCAGACAATGGTTGGAATGATTGTATTGAACTGCTTCTTACAGCCAGACAATGATTGGAATGATTGTCTTGAACTACTTCTTACAGCCAGACAATGATTGGAATGATTGTATTGAACTGCTTCTTACAGCCAGACAATGGTTGGAATGATTGTATTGAACTGCTTCTTACAGCCATACAATGGTTGGAATGATTGTCTTGAACTGCTTCTTACAGCCAGACAATGATTGGAATGATTGTATTGAACTGCTTCTTACAGCCAGACAATGATTGGAATGATTGTCTTGAACTGTTTCTTACAGCCAGACAATGATTGGAATGATTGTCTTGAACTGCTTCTTACAGCCAGACAATGATTGGAATGATTGTCTTGAACTGTTTCTTACAGCCAGACAATGATTGGAATGATTGTCTTGAACTGCTTCTTACAGCCAGACAATGATTGGAATGGTTGTATTGAACTGCTTCTTACAGCCAGACAATGATTGGAATGATTGTCTTGAACTGCTTCTTACAGCCAGACAATGATTGGAATGATTGTCTTGAACTGCTTCTTACAGCCAGACAATGATTGGAATGATTGTCTTGAACTGCTTCTTACAGCCAGACAATGATTGGAATGATTGTCTTGAACTGCTTCTTACAGCCAGACAATGATTGGAATGGTTGTATTGAACTGCTTCTTACAGCCAGACAATGATTGGAATGATTGTATTGAACTGCTTCTTACAGCCAGACAATGATTGGAATGATTGTATATTTTGGCCCAAACTAGAACCGATTAACAAAGCTTGTTTGTTTGTTTGTACTTTCATACGGCTTTACCGGAACAAATTATTTATATTGGTATAATTTATGGTAGGTTTAACAGAATTGTAGTTATGCTATTTATGGCAGCTTTAACAGATCTAGTTATTTGTAAATTATGTTATTTTACCAGATTCAGTTATTTGTAATACTTATATTTACTATATATTGTTGTTTGGACCAATGCCATTATTATATCTTTGTTGTTGTTATTTATGTGAGATTCAGCCGATATGTTTGCGTGTGCTCTTTCAGATAATAACAGACCATGAATGTTTATAATCGTTGACACAATACATTAATATTGTTGTTTTAATTCACGTAGTCTATGACAGCTCCACCAGATCGAGTTGTTGCTATAGTGTTCATGAAAGGATGAATTCATCAGGTGTTGTCATTTGTAAGGTGTGGGACTGTCTGGACTTAAGGCCGCGCGTGCCTCAATAACTACCATACATATCACCATCAAATGTGCAGAGGATATGGGGATATTCCTGTACGACAAAAACTGGGCCAACAAACCAGAAACAAAATTACAACTTAACTAAGATTTTTTAAATAAACAAACTTTGCTATCCCTAGCTAGAAAAACATTAAATAAAATAAAATTAAATTAAATTAAATAAATTAATTAAATTAAAAAATGAGATCCCCTTCAACCATTAGAAGTACCATTAGAAGCACCATTATGTAGCAACAATCTACTTTTTCGTAATAGTTTTAATTAATACTATTAGTTTTAATTAATACCTATTAGTTTTAATAAAGGTTCATAACTTTTGTTAATATTTGGGAAGTGCTAACCAAGCAAGCGCCTTTCGATCACTTTGAGCTTCATATTTATCAAATATACTGAGCGGAACTTATATTATTACTGTTTTTAATGTTAAAAGTCTTGATACAAATATGGTTTTAATTAAATAGTTTTTAATTTGCCTAGTTTTTAAAAATAAAATATGAATGAGGTTTTTTTAAATCAAGGAAAAAACTTTTAAACGTTTAAATTCGACTTATCACTAAATTAGGAAAAAGTTATTTAAGTAATGGTACAATACGTTCATTTTGTATCATAATGAGCGTTAAAAAGTGTAATTTAATTAGTATGAATAAAAGTTACCAAATATATTGTAAGCATAGTTTTACATAACTTGCATTTCTACAGGAATAGGGAGTAATTACTTTGACGAGCTAACAAAAATAGCAGCACTCATTTAACTATTAACTATGAAAAGAGATTAGAACTATATTTTCTATAAAATAGTTTAAACATTTAAGTATTGTTTTCCGTTGTAGATATTATAAGTTTATTAATTTGATGCGTGCATCTTTCTCCCCATTGGTAGAACATTAATTCACTTCGCTTTAATCTTCTCCTCGTCCCAAGAAACCCTAATAACTTTACGACCGTTCTTTTTGTTTTTTAATTCCTTCGTTTTCATCTTGAATTCCTTGTGGCACCCGTTAGCACGCGACCTCATCATAAGTCACCCCCCCCCCCCGCCCTTTGTTCTTCCCATAATGCCACTCACGTGACCTGGAGAAATAATAATAGTAAACATTGACCTACAAATATATTTAAAAATCCAATTAACGTGAAATTAAATCTTTAAGAACTTCCCCACGCCTCTTTGATAAAGTTTGAAAATAAATGCGTTGGTAATTTAAGATCACTCAGTAGAAATGTGGCGCGTATGACTATTTTAAATGTTTATTTATTATCATTTTTTGTAAAAAGCATACACTATTGAAAAATGTATTAGATAATACTAATTTTTATTAATTTTCTAGTCTATAATAAAAGAAATTGACACAAAATCTTAAAATTGTCGCTGGGCAAAATGTATTGCACAATCATAGGCTTTATTTTATAAATTTATCAGTGTCAAATTTGAGAGAATATTCAAAACACATTAAAAATATTTAATATCTAAGTGTTAATAATTAATGTAATGTTCTAATTAAAAATTATATTATTTAGATTTGGTTGAATTAGTGTAATATAATATAATTCTTATGATACAATTTAAAATTCTGCCAGTGGTATTGATGATAAGGTATTGGTGATAAGTGTTTATTTTAGCCCTTAATATTAGTTGGAATTTCTCTCAGCCAGTAAAGTAAAATAATATTTTATTAACTATATTCAGTAAAATTGTATATATATATTTAAAAAAAAATATTTTTTACAAAATATATTATAAAATGTATCCTAAGTTTTAAGAAAAATGTGAGGTTATTTAAATCATATTTTTATTATTTTTATTTTACAATTATTCTCAAAATTGTAATTTGTGTGTTATTACATGCAAACAAAACATGTTAATGCATTTTTCGAAATGAACTTGTTCTTTAAAAAGACAGCGACACATTCCTAATGATGGCAATGATCGACTTACTTCTAAGTTCACGATACACCAATAACGTTTGTCTGAACTTGACCTACTTCAAAGGTTCAAAGGAGTTCCAAAGTTAGTTAAAAAGTACATTTTCTTAACAGACTGATTAAACCAGACCACGATTTAACTCTTGTTAAAGAGTCTGAAGAAATCACACGTCACAGACAGACAGACAGACAGACAGACAGTTTTTCCTAACTTGTTTCTTATCCTCCTCTCATATAAGTTGCGGAACTTTTACTCTAAGTTACCTACCCTTAACCCATTGGCTTAGCTGGTCGCGGGTATACCGGATGGGTAGTAAGAACCCACCCACTAAACCCTCGTTACAGCATTTAGTTCCAGTGACTTACTCCATGATCATATTTTACCACACATTCGAAACGTCATGTGGAAGAAAAATGATAATGATCAAACTTTTGGACCGGATGTGTGTTGTAAAAAAAACAAGGGGGGAGGGGGGAAGGAGCTCAAAAAAGCCCGACGAGGAGGGTTAGTTGAGCCACCCTATCCAATCTAACCACCCTGCACTAATGAAGCAATAAATTGCTGTGTGTGTCAATTCTTCCCCTCCTCCTTTCTGATGGTCTGAGGTCCTGGCCATCGCTAGACTGTGTCCATGGGAGTGCATCGTGTCAGGACGAGGTCCTTTCAAAGAGTTTGCTCTGCTCATAAACCGGATACCAGGACAGATTTCCGTCAATGAAACTTGAATTGACGCAGTTAATGCCACATCAATGTTGGGTGTCCAACTCTCTCCATTGGTTGGGCCTTGTAAAGACCACTGTTCATTTTTAAAATATATATGTGTAGAGAATTTGAGCGGACAAACAACACACTGTTAACTTGTTGTTTTCCATCATCGCGTCCTGGTAGCCTTTCAGGCGATCCCTCTGAAGCGAGAGTGTGACCGTGTGACCACCTATGGAGGATTGTCGGCCACATGTCACACTTTTGTCACACACTCAACCATTTCACTGGTTTATTTGTCTATATATTGGTTGAGGTGGTTCATTGTTAAAAATCAATTATAAAATTTCTAGTATTAGGTTAATTTTTTTTTCAGCTATAACCAACGATTTGGCAATATTTTATGAGCAACAAGAATATACAGTAGCATAGGTGGACAAGTGGACTAAATGTCAGGCTCATATAGTTAGGTTTGCTGGTGATGGGAAGGTTGGGGTTAGAATCTCTGAGGGTGGTTTTACCATAGCTGGTCCCTCCCTCCCTCCATGCAAATTGGAGTACACTTGGATGGCCATCAAGACGCAAAGTAAAACGCTAAACAAATAATTACATCTAATAAAATTATGTTTTTCTTATATCCAGATGTAATCTCAATCTTTGGAGTCCATCTGAGATTTATTTCTAAAAGGACGACATTTAAAGGTAAAGGTAGCTGCGGTCGGTCTCCTTGTGCAGACTATTGAAGATGGACAGATGGGGAGGTGAGAAGGTGTCGCGAGGAATGGGTGGTGTTTGACGGCAAACACCAAAACAAAGGCCCTCTCTTAGATAGATTGAGGGACATACGCCCCGGGGCATGGCGGCTATTAATTGGTTCTGGGAGGACGGGTGTAGGAGTCCCTCAAGGTGGCCGGCGACAGACTCCGGGGTCAAGTGTCGGCAATTGTGTCGATACATTTGTCAACGTCAGTTCCGGGGGGACGAGTCTGTGCTGGGCTGATCTTTAAATGGGCGGATTGTTTCTAGATAGAAGATTAAATTAGACATTGGATAGGGTGTAGTAGTAATAATAATATTATTAATAATAATAATAGCCTTTATTTATCTGGCGAAGTTAAGGCGTTAGCCTTCTCTTCCACTTAACCAGTGTTGAGTACAACATACACTTTTACATTTATTGAAGTACAATTTAATAAAGAATATTCAAATATGTATAAAAACATTCACACACTCATTTATAGCTCAAGTAGAGTTATCTAGTTTGTCCCAAGCCTTTGACAATGAAAGAACGAGCCTATGTTTGAGATCTATGTATGGTAATAGACATCTGTAGAGTGGATTCTGATCTAGCAGCTCGGCTGTGTTTATCTTTCAGAAATAGGAACCGCGAGGAGAGGTACTGAGGCTGAGATGTCGATAATATTTTGTGGAGCAATACTAATAAGTGTAGCCTTTAATTTATACTAACCAACCCAGTTTATTAAAATACTTAGAAATATGGTCATGCCGTTTTAAGCTAAATATGTAGATCTATCTTACATTATATACTACGTTACAGTAGTCAAAGTGTGGCATTATTAAGCTCTGGACAAGGATAACTCGTACGTGTGTAATGAGGTGGACTGGATAGAACTAGCTCAAGATAGAGATAGGGTGTAATGAGGTGGACTGGATAGAACTAGCTCAAGATAGAGATAGGGTGTAATGAGGTGGACTGGATAGAACTAGCTCAAGATAGAGATAGGGTGTAATGAGGTGGACTGGATAGAACTAGCTCAAGATAGAAATAGGGTGTAATGAGGTGGACTGGATAGAACTAGCTCAAGATAGAGATAGGGTGTAATGTGGTGGACTGGATAGAACTAGCTCAAGATAGAGATAGGGTGTAATGAGGTGGACTGGATAGAACTAGCTCAAGATAGAAATAGGGACTATTGAGGTGGACTGGATAGAACTAGCTCAAGATAGAGATAGGGACTAATGAGGTGGACTGGATAGAACTAGCTCAAGATAGAAATAGGGACTAATGAGGTGGAATGGATAGAACAAGCTCAAGATAGAAATAGGGACTAATGAGGTGGACTGGATAGAACTAGCTCAAGATAGAAATAGGGACTAATGAGGTGGACTGGATAGAACTAGCTCAAGATAGAAATAGGGACTAATGAGGTGGAATGGATAGAACTAGCTCAAGATAGAGATAGGGTGTAATGAGGTGGACTGGATAGAACTAGCTCAAGATAGATATTGGTTGCGTACTTTTGTACTTTGAAGTTCTTTATGCCAACATTAAGTAAAGGCTAGAGGTATTACCAAAGAAAGCTCCCAAATTAAGTATTCATGACCTTATGGGTGCATCCTAAAACATGTCAACTATAATCAAAGCGCGCAGTATGAGGAGGGTGGTCATGTGGATGTATGGGTGATGGCATTTGTATACACAATATTAGTTGTGAAACCTGGAGACACAAGATCCCTTGATAGTATGAGACGTCTATGGAAGAATAGTGTGACGAGGTATTTGAATGAGGCAGCATGTCGAGTTAGGTTCTGGTGACCTTGAACTGCTTGTACTTGTTAATAAAGTTGCTGATCTTCACCTCTTACTACTAATTTGAACTGTCGGTTCCTCGTCACCGGAGATCGAGACTGACATCTTAGATTAGGGGATGAATGTTACAGATATTGCCAAATTTAAACATGTAGGACTTGTAACGATGGCTTAGCAGACTAAGGCGTTAAATTCGTAGTTTCTGGTTTACTACATGGGTAATTTGGAGCTGGATTTCTGGCCTGGCATTCTGTGATGCCTCCGCCTCCTTAAATAGTGCCCGCTATCACCTCCATGTGGAGCATTGCCTGCTTGTCGGTACACATCACCTCCTCACAAAGAGTCACCTCCATGTGGAGCATTGCCTGCTTGTCGGTACCATCACCTCCTCACAAAGAGTCACACTCCATGTGAGCATTGCCTGCTTGTCGGTACCATCACCTCCTCACAAAGAGTCACCTCCATGTGAGCATTGCCTGCTTGTCGGTACACATCACCTCCTCACAAAGAGTCACCTCCATGTGAGCATTGCCTGCTTGTCGGTACACATCACCTCCTCACAAAGAGTCACCTCCATGTGGAGCATTGCCTGCTTGTCGGTACCATCACCTCCTCACAAAGAGTCACCTCCATGTCGAGCATTGCCTGCTTGTCGGTACACATCACCTCCTCACAAAGAGTCACCTCCATGGAGCATTGCCTGCTTTGTCGGTACACATCACCTCCTCACAAAGAGTCACCTCCATGTGGAGCATTGCCTGCTTGTCGGTACACATCACCTCCTCACAAAGAGTCACCTCCTCCACAAAGAGTCACCTCCATGTCGAAGGAGACACACCCCTCCCTCCTGTAATTGTTTTATTGCCGCCTCTATACCCCCCCAGATGAACTTGTTTGATGTGCTCCGCCAAGGAGACACCCTCCCATCTGTCCATAACGATATCACAGCCATGACTGGAGGCAGGGATAGCGCGCCGGACTATGACCGAGGGGGATGGTTTTAGCAGTCTTTGGCAGAGTTCAGCTCTTCCTACTTCACCCAAGCGCATGCCAGCAGTTTCTAAACATCCCTCTTTGAATACTATTACCATGTGTTGACAAATATCGAGCACGTGATCATTGGTCAAATGGTGAAATGGTGAAATATGAAACAGAGGATGAAATGTATAATAAGAAGATGTAATGTTGAGCGAAAGACGAATTGCAAAGAAAGAGGAGTTAAATGAAAAGCAAAGGTTGAGAACTAAGCAAAAGTAATAAAATGAAGTTAAAAAAGGACAGTAAAGATTAACGTAAATATAGGGGTGAAAGGTATTTAAGAATGGCATAAGTCAAATGTCGACACAAGAGAAAGTGTGATACAAAAAGGTGAAATGCGGGGAAATAAATAAGTTTAGCTTTGGTCCTAAAGCACGTGCTATCAAGGTTATTTGGTTGGTTTTTACATTCTCGCAACCCCTCGGAGAGGGAAGTATTGTAATCGTTCAAAAAACCTCGATATTTTGATGGATGTTGGCGTCTGTTTGTCTGTCTGTCTGTTACTGGACTAGAACTGAAACCATTTTACCGATCAGACTAAAACCTTATATCTAGGGTGTTTATAGGGTCCCCCAGAGGATGTTTTGGAATTATCTATCCAACCCTAAACTCAAGGGTGGTTTATTTCAAAGTGAGAAGAAAAAAAGTAATTTTCTCAACCTAATCTCAAAATATGTTCATTAAAACTCATATATAAGCACTGCTTAGCATTAAAAACAAAATGGCGCCTCTCATCTTTCTATTAACATTACTTTACGATTACTTTACATAGGTGGACATTCATAATGTGAATCATAGCTACACAACTCTTTGAGATACCACGTGACTTATGTTAGCAAAGTTGTAGGAATGTTAAAAATACAAACCTTTCATTAGAAATATATTTTATGTTTCCGAGATAAAATATTTTTAAAATTAAGGCATAAGAAATGCGGAGTTGATTGTAATGGCCGTTGACAGGCAGAGAGCTTCCTCTTTTCTCAGTGTTTCTGTAACGTTGCATATGATCTCGTTTCACATATCCTATTGTTTTAATTAAATACCTCAATTTGTAGGCAGAGGAGCTAGAAAGCCAGTTCGGGGCATCGTACCACTTATTCTATGATATTCCTACTCTCCCAGTTCTTCTAAAGGAGCTGACAACTACAAAGAGATGCCGCCTCAGAATGCAACGAAACTTTTAACTCTTTTTCCAGCAAATAATTTAAATAATGTTAGTAAAATAATTAAAATAGCAACTTAGCTGGTCACTTTGTGTAAAAGCAGCTCCTCAGTTTCCTGAATCGTCCGGGTGTTCGGAAAACATAGGTCACGAACTATCGAACTAGAGGACCTAGAACTGTTCCCAAAGCTGTGCCCCCCCGACTGTCCTGTGAGGGAGTGTGGGCCCCATTGTCAATCGCTTGTTTGTGACACCAGGGTCGCATCCTCCCATTGACAGTCGTTCAGGCATATCATCGCCCGCTAAATACGCTTGCCCCTACCACTCGACCAGCCTTCAAAAGAACAGCCAGTCCCCCCTTTCAGCCAGGGATCAACGCTGGCTAGCTAGCTTGTGCGCTGTGTTTAGGTTCACGGTTGAGCGCATCACAAGGGTGAGATTGTGTGTGTTAGGTGGGGGGTGGACGCTTTATTTACCCTTCTTTCCCGTCACACACAGAGAATATCTCACACTAAATTAGTAGGATATTTAAATTAGCGGTTTAGATTTATTAACACAATACTTCAAGAGTAGAAATCCATGTAAACAAATACATTGTAACCAGATCTTGCAACCACGAGACCAGGCGCGCTAGCCACGATATTAGGAAAAATAGGTTAGCTATTTAATTTAATACACAGTACGATAGCTACACAAATATACCTAAAATAAGCTTAGTAAATATTATTTAGAATAATGTTTAAACTAAACTAAAATAAGTTGTTTCAATAAAAGTAGATAAAGAACTCGCTAAAGTAAGAGTTTAATAACTGGACCTATTCTATGAACATGTTTTATGATTGTTACTCTAATTTAAAAAAAGATTGTCTTTTAATTGCTACTGGCATACTTATTGCAACCTAACGTTGATTACAGTTTAACGCTTTGTGTTATTTTTACCACTAAACATGTTAAAAAGCCACTTTGATCAACTTTGTGACTCCGCGGTTCGGATGTATTGGACACAAACTAGAGCCACGTTGTCAATAGCTAACACACTACAATCTTTTACCACTATGCGACAGTGAGTGACTGTTGATGTGAGGATAGTGTGAGGATATATTAGGAGGAGGCTGTGTGTGAGGTTAGGGATTGGATGGAGAGCTTACGTTCTGGTGGCCTTGAACTCTCCAGTTCCTTAATACTAGAGAGTTAGTTGTGTCAAGTTAGGGTTGAATGGAGAGCTTTCGTTCTGGTGGCCTTGAACTCTCCAGTTCCTTAAGACTAGAGAGTTAGTTGTGTCAAGTTAGGGTTGAATGGAGAGCTTACGTTCTGGTGGCCTTGAACTCTCCAGTTCCTTAAGACCAGAGAGTTAGTTGTGTCAGGTTAGAGTTGAATGGAGAGCTTATGTTCTGGTGACCTTGAACTCTCCAGTTCCTTAAGACTAGAGAGTTAGTTGTGTCAAGTTAGGGTTGAATGGAGAGCTTACGTTCTGGTGGCCTTGAACTCCCCAGTTCCTTAAGACTAGAGAGATAGTTGTGTGAGGTTAGGGATTGGATGGAGAGCTTACGTTCTGGTGACCTTGAACTCTCCAGTTCCTTAAGACTAGAGAGTTAGTTGTGTCAAGTTAGGGTTGAATGGAGAGCTTTCGTTCTGGTGGCCTTGAACTCTCCAGTTCCTTAAGACTAGAGAGTTAGTTGTGTCAAGTTAGGGTTGAATGGAGAGCTTACGTTCTGGTGGCCTTGAACTCTCCAGTTCCTTAAGACCAGAGAGTTAGTTGTGTCAGGTTAGAGTTGAATGGAGAGCTTATGTTCTGGTGACCTTGAACTCTCCAGTTCCTTAAGACTAGAGAGTTAGTTGTGTCAAGTTAGGGTTGAATGGAGAGCTTACGTTCTGGTGGCCTTGAACTCCCCAGTTCCTTAAGACTAGAGAGATAGTTGTGTCAGGTTAGGGATTGGATGGAGAGCTTACGTTCTGGTGACCTTGAACTCTCCAGTTCCTTAAGACTAGAGAGATAGTTGTGTCAGGTTAGGGTTGAATGGAGAGCTTACGTTCTGGTGGCCTTGAACTCTCCAGTTCCTTAAGACCAGAGAGCTAGTAATGTTCTAGTAATATCTAGCTCATTTAATTTGGTTTGACGATGACAAGGAGGTCATGAATCTATTACTAGCCGGGTGTTTATTGACTAAAGGGTTTCCCACTCTCCTTAAATGTACTTTACATTCTCCTTAAGTTCTCTACCTTTCTAATCCCTCCCACATTAAAGTGATTTATATGTATTCATATGGTCCGGATGGGTAGTAAGATGCGGCGAAGGAGAAGTTCATGCTACTGTGTTTGGGTAGTATTATGGTAGTCGCTAAAATAAATACATAGAAAAAGATATATCCTTATTGGTTCTGGAGTAGATGCTACAGTCTAATTTTCATAAGAAGAGTCAGAAAAGTTACTAAGCTTACTGTCATACATTCATACGTCAAGCCACGTGACCTGCAGCCGTCACTTTTGACACATATTATCAATATCTAATAACACTAATATATTAAAATACTATCAATGTTGACACCAACAAAATATACCTGTATGTTTTTAAAGCCTCTTCCTATGGAAATGGTGCTGTACGCCATAGCACATGCTCTATCGATGTGTCTGTCAGCTTGTCAAACGCGTCAACTGCTGGCTGAGCAAACAATAAGTAAGTTATCGCGGCAAGTAACTTGTGTCACATGTTCGTCTTCGGGCAAGTAATAGACTGTCCAAATAAACTAACCAATTTATCGAACGTCTGGATGTTCATTTGGAAGTAAGAGAGAATCTTGTTGGGCTACTCTCTTAATTCACTGTAGAGAGAGTAAGGGCCAGTTTCATAGTCAAATTTAGTACGCCTCAAGTGCGGCGCTACACTAAGTACAAGACAACACCTACCTAAACCAGAATGGAATGGGCCAGTTTCCTATGCGAGAGCGGCCCATTCCATTCTGGTTTAGGTAGGTGTCGTCATGTACTTAGTGTAGCGCCGCACTTGAGGCGTACTAAATTTGACTATGAAACTGGCCCTAAAACTTCCCCTGTTTAGGGGATGAACCCAGTACTTCCGAGCTCTTCTCTTTTTCCTAAATTTAATTAGTAAACCACAAATAACAGCATTTTCCTCCAAGTCCATTTTAAATCCCCGGTGTGTGTCCACCACTAACTACTAGTCAACTGTTGTGTGTCCACCACTAACTACTAGTCAACTGTTGTGTGTCCACCACTAACTACTAGTCAACTGTTGTGTGTCCACCACTAACTACTAGTCAACTGTTGTGTGTCCACCACTAACTACTAGTCAACTGTTGTGTGTCCACCACTAACTACTGGTCAACTGTTGTGTGTCCACCACTAACTACTGGTCAACTGTTGTGTGTCCACCACTAACTACTGGTCAACTGTTGTGTGTCCACCACTAACTACTGGTCAACTGTTGTGTGTCCACCCCTAACTACTGGTCAACTGTTGTGTGTCCACCACTAACTACTGGTCAACTGTTGTGTGTCCACCACTAACTACTAGTCAACTGTTGTGTGTCCACCACTAACTACTAGTCAACTGTTGTGTGTCCACCACTAACTACTGGTCAACTGTTGTGTGTCCACCACTAACTACTGGTCAACTGTTGTGTGTCCACCACTAACTACTGGTCAACTGTTGTGTGTCCACCACTAACTACTAGTCAACTGTTGTGTGTCCACCACTAACTACTGGTCAACTGTTGTGTGTCCACCACTAACTACTGGTCAACTGTTGTGTGTCCACCACTAACTACTAGTCAACTGTTGTGTGTCCACCACTAACTACTAGTCAACTGTTGTGTGTCCACCACTAACTACTGGTCAACTGTTGTGTGTCCACCACTAACTACTGGTCAACTGTTGTGTGTCCACCACTAACTACTGGTCAACTTGGAATGTCCGTCTGCGCCCCGCCTTAGAACTCCTCACTTATAGTGGCCAAATGTGCTTTCCTTGAAACATTCCATAACTATTCAGTGTTCTCCCCAGAGAATGTGGCCGTCCGGGTGTCGTTATTATGTAGTGGGTTGGGGAAGGTCAATAAAATGTGGAAACACTCTGAGAAAGTAAAGTACAAACAAAACAAACCAATTTAGTATTTAATAATGTAGGCCTACGGTGTAAGGGTGAATTTACCTTGCATGGCGCCCTGGGCTGAAGCAGCCTCCTTCCGACTTAAGGGACGCGATGATTTGAAAATTTTAATTAAAGATGAAAATAAAAAAATAAAAAGAGCAACAACAAACAAGTAAAAAAAGTATGTTGCACAATATAGATACAAATTAAAAATGTATTAATTATTTTCTAATCACACAAGACTATATATATATAGGGTGTGGCAGAAACAGTTACCCATTTTAAACCTTATATTTCAGCATTAGACATCATAACCACATGTTACACTTGACACCATTCCTTGTGCGAGTCACTTTTTGTAAATTACATCCTTCAGGTGATCACAATCTTCGACACGAACACGCACATTCGTCATAACCTTACGCAAGGTTTCATGTGTCATTGCCTCAATTTTGGTATGAATGTTGTTTTTCAATTCCTGATTGTTTACTGGATTGTTTGCATATACTTTGGATTTCATAAAAAACAACACTGTCGGATAAATCAGGTGGACGTGTTGGCCAGCTCACAGCACCAAACCGGGAAACAAAGTGCTATGAAAACATTATTCGTAACGCCATCTTGGACGTTTTGGCTCTGTGAGAAGTTGCGTTTTGAAACCAAAACGTCTCCATATTGATAATCTTGCGGAGCAGTTGCATTGTTACAAACTGTCGTATAGCCTCATATCGCTCTTCTGTAACTGCAACAGTCCCGTCGGCATCATTATAAAAAAAATATGGGCTAACAATACCCAGAGAGGACATTCCACACCTCACAGTAACATTCTGGCTATGAAGTGGTCGTTCGTAAAGGTAATCAGGATTACAGGCGCCCAGTATCTGAAGTTTTGTTTGTTGATATATCCACCTAAATGGAAGTGTGCCTCAGTTGTCATCAGAGTGTTGGGACAATTGTGTTGTATGTTTATCATCTCCGGAATCTGTCCACAGAAAGTTTGACGGGACTCTAAATCTCTGGGCAATAATTCATGCACCGCTTGCATCTAGTAAAGATGGCACTTAATACCCAGATGTAATATAGGGCGTAAACTTGTGTCCGATACGTTGAGTGCTTGTGAGTGCCAACGAACAGAGCGTCTTGAACTTTGCTCTAAAGCAGCTCTAACTATTGCAGTATTGTTTTAAAATGGGTCACTGACCACAAAGTGACCACAAAGTGACCACTTGAGGTCGACTGGAACATCTCAGTTGGTCATTCTAACGTGTAGTCGACCAACTGCTTGTTCCCTCTTTTTCTTTTTGTGCCCGAAGTTTTCCGCCCTGGGCCCACTAAGCCATATGTAATTCTACCCCTGCTACGGCGGGTTTACTAAATATACGTTTATTCATACTTATAACTCCTGGAAAAAAAGAATATTTTTGAAAGCTACTTAGTGTTCATTTAAATATTATAATAATCAACTGAGAATTGGCCCAAATTGACTAATGTCAGGTTTATCGGGTCTAGGTTTCTGGTAATGGAGTCTTGGATTCGATCCTTAGCCGGGTGTATTGAGGATATGGTTTTACACTCTTCAGACAAATATGTAAGTCAGTAACAACTACTTTTCCACGTCTTTAAAAATTTCGTAGATAGTCACGTGTTTTCTAGATCATTAGAGGAGTGTGTGTGTTTGTGTGTTAACTTCACGCTCCAGGAACTTCAGATATAACCATCTGAAAGTGTTCATTCAACTAAAGACAGAATCACACATGTAGTTCTGTGCCCGGCTGTACATGTCGTTAGTCAATCATACATAGGACTGTACATGTCGTTAGTCAATCATACATAGGACTGTACATGTCGTTAGTCAATCATACATAGGACTGTACATGTCGTTAGTCAATCATACATAGGACTGTACATGTCGTTAGTCAATCATACATAGGACTGTACATGTCGTTAGTCAATCATACATAGGACTGTACATGTCGTTAGTCAATCATACATAACACTGTACTGCTGCTCTATTCAATACTGGCTTGCTCCTAACTTTCCAACAAGGCTCCTAACTTGTCAACATGGCCCCTATCTTGTCAAAAAGGCCCCTAGCTTGCCAACAACGCTCCTAATTTGTCAACATGGCCCTAGCTTGTCAACATGGCCCCTAGCTGGTCAACAACGCTCCTAATTTGTCAACATGGCCCCTATCTTGTCAAAAAGGCCCCTAGCTTGCCAACAACGCTCCTAATTTGTCAACATGGCCCTAGCTTGTCAACATGGCCCCTATCTTGTCAAAAAGGCCCCTAGCTTGCCAACAACGCTCCTAATTTGTCAACATGGCCCTAGCTTGTCAACATGGCCCCTATCTTGTCAAAAAGGCCCCTAGTTTGCCAACAACGCTCCTAATTTGTCAACATGGCCCTAGCTTGTCAACATGGCCCCTAGCTGGTCAACAACGCTCCTAATTTGTCAACATGGCCCTAGCTTGTCAACATGGCCCCTATCTTGTCAAAAAGGCCCCTAGCTTGCCAACAACGCTCCTAATTTGTCAACATGGCCCTAGCTTGTCAACATGGCCCCTAGCTGGTCAACAACGCTCCTAATTTGTCAACATGGCCCTAGCTTGTCAACATGGCCCCTATCTTGTCAAAAAGGCCCCTAGCTTGCCAACAACGCTCCTAATTTGTCAACATGGCCCTAGCTTGTCAACATGGCCCCTAGCTGGTCAACATGGCCCTAGCTTGTCAACATGGCCCTAGCTTGTCAACATGGCCCCTAGCTTGTCAACAAGGCTCCTAACTTGTCGACATGGCCCCTAGTTTGTCAACATGGCCCCAAGCTTGTCAACAAGGCCCCTAGCTTACCACAACACTCCTAACTTGTCAACAAGGCTCCTAGCCTGTATCAACACAAAGAACTAGCTATACCTCCCTATGTTTCGCTCTACAGATGGCGCACGAGTCTAACGTCATAACCTCCTGTTAACGAAGTTAGATCCTACCCCACAATAACTACAGTCTCCGGTTTTTTACCAACACAAACGGAGGGGGTGAAGAGGGGGGGATGAAAAGTATATTTTGCTATTTCTATTGTGTTAGGCACGATCTGTGGTGCACAAATTGAAAAATTGGGGGGTGGGCGTAGGGAATATCACCAACTTTAAAGAGGGGTGAGTCGCAAGAGACAATTTGCAGCATCTAGCGTCCTTCAATGTGTGGCGGAGAGGATTACAATAGGGACCAGGGGGAGGAGGGGGAAACTAAACAACTGGTTCGTGATTAAGATTCCATTTTCAGACCACTGACGTTTCTATTATAGTATTGTCATTTCTTTTTAACGAGATGTTGGCGGGTTTGTGGAGTGAAGAGAGAGAATTATTTTGAAATCAAGAGCATGAAGTGACTTTCTGGTTTGTCTTGAGACCAGTGTGCTGAGACTGCTGGTACAGGAACAGGGGGCTATAGACACACTATTCACACTGCTGGTACAGGAACAGGGGGGCTATAGACACACTATTCACCCTGCTGGTACAGGAACAGGGGGCTATAGACACACTATTCACACTGCTGGTACAGGAACAGGGGGCTATAGACACACTATTCACCCTGCTGGTACAGGAACAGGTGGGCTATAGACACATTATTCACCGTGCTGGTACAGGAACAGGTGGGCTATAGACACACTATTCACCCTGCTGGTACAGGAACAGGTGGGCTATAGACACACTATTCACCATGCTGGTACAGGAACAGGTGGGCTATAGACACATTATTCACCGTGCTGGTACAGGAACAGGTGGGCTATAGACACACTATTCACCCTGCTGGTACAGGAACAGGTGGGCTATAGACACACTATTCACCATGCTGGTACAAGAACAGGTGGGCTATAGACACACTATTCACCTTGCTGGTACAGGAACAGGTGGGCTATAGACACACTATTCACCCTGCTGGTACAGGAACAGGGGGCTATAGACACACTATTCACCGTGCTGGTACAGGAACAGGGGGGCTATAGACACACTATTCACCGTGCTGGTACAGGAACAGGTGGGCTATAGACACACTATTCACCCTGCTGGTACAGGAGCAGGGGGGCTATAGACACACTATTCACCGTGCTGGTACAGGAACAGGTGGGCTATAGACACACTATTCACACTGCTGGTACAGGAACAGGTGGGCTATAGACACACTATTCACCATGCTAGTACAGGAACAGGTGGGCTATAGACACACTATTCACCGTGCTGGTACAGGAACAGGTGGGCTATAGACACACTATTCACACTGCTGGTACAGGAACAGGGGGGCTATAGACACACTATTCACCGTGCTGGTACAGGAACAGGTGGGCTATAGACACACTATTCACACTGCTGGTACAGGAACAGGTGGGCTATAGACACACTATTCACCATGCTAGTACAGGAACAGGTGGGCTATAGACACACTATTCACCGTGCTGGTACAGGAACAGGTGGGCTATAGACACACTATTCACACTGCTGGTACAGGAACAGGGGGGCTATAGACACACTATTCACACTGCTGGTACAGGAACAGGTGGGCTATAGACACACTATTCACCGTGCTGGTACAGGAACAGGGGGGCTATAGACACACTATTCACCGTGCTGGTACAGGAACAGGGGGGCTATAGACACACTATTCACCGTGCTGGTACAGGAACAGGTGGGCTATAGACACACTATTCACCGTGCTGGTACAGGAACAGGGGGCTATAGACACACTATTCACCAATCATAGTACTAACCCCACCTCACATGTTTCCCCTATGGTGCAACCTTAAGATGGGCCATAGTGTCATGTTCTCTCTAATTGTGCTTGAGGGACTCAAAATGGCATTTGGACCCAACTGAACTATAAGTAAAAATTACTTGATCCAACATAAAGACTTAATATTTCATATCAGTTATACCAATGTGTAGATTATGTCTAGAGGTATATTGTAATGTTGAAAGAGATGTGTGTCAAGTTAGGGTTGAATGGAGAGCTTACGTTCTGGTGACCTTGAACTCTCCAGTTCCTTAAGACTAGAGAGTTAGTTGTGTCAAGTTAGGGTTGAATGGAGAGCTTACGTTCTGGTGACCTTGACCTCTCCAGTTCCTTAAGACCAGAGAGTTAGTTAGTTAGTTAGTTAGTTAGTTAGTTAGTTCCCTTACAACATTGCCTACTTGGTGAATTCTAAGACATTTCACCAAGCGGGTTGCATCTTAGCACAACCCGCCTAAGAACTCGAAGCAATATCACACATAGAAACCAATGTGTAAATTAGAAAAGGCTGGATCAAGCTGAGCAATTCACTCTGCGAGACCTCTTGTTTATCTAGTGATAGCACTTACCCTCTTCCACTGACGAATATAAACATTTACTCTACTATTTGCGCTTGCATAAAATTGACTTGCAGTTAGAATTATATTTTTCTTGTCTCTTATTCTAGAAAGTTTATATGTTTGTACGAAATTTAGTAGACCTATCTCAAATAGGAATACGGCAATGAAATTTCGAGTTACTAACTCTTTGGGGTAGCTAAGTAACAAAGACAATAAAAAAGTATGTTTTTAATTAGAAAACTTCTTTAATAATAAATAATTATATGGATTATATGTCAGGTAACAATAACCAATTTACATATTTTTAGCTCTGTGAAAACATTTACAAACTTCACTTGCCATTGAGGAAAAAATTATTAGCAGCTTGGATACAAAAATAGATATAGAACATCAATGAAAATACAACATTAATGTCTAAATAAAAACCCATATTAATAATGAGAGTGATGAGAATTCTGAGCGTGCTACAAATTAGTCTTCATACAATGTATCTGTGTTTTTTAACTCGGAGCGATACAAGTCTCCCCCTGCAAGAGTCATCACAGAGCTGTTAGATCTCTCCACACTTACGTGGGTGCACTTCCTCTCTAAAACACCCTCATCATTCAAACACCAACAAACGTTATAACGGAGGTGCCAGACTGTACGAATGGATAAGTGTTTTGAGGTTGAAGGACTTTATTTTGTGCTTCGTATTTAGTTTGATTTACAATTTAATAGCTACGGTAAAATTGTATTAAAGTTTCCATCAACAATTTAATACTTTTTAGATCTATGTGTATCAGTGTTACGTGATGAGCGTGATAATGGAATAAATTATTCATTGAAGTGAAGAATGACACGGGAATCGAACCTGGGTCCACACTTGGACTCAACACATCCCCCCCCCCCTCAGAGATGATATCCAGTCTAGTGCAACATGGCTCTGGGGACGAACCAGGATGTTTCATTGGTGGAGTATTTACATACAAAGCCAAAGGTTCCAAGTTCGATTCCCGTGTCCAGGTTGTGTTCATCCCTGAGGACTGACCTCGTGGACAGTTGTCACGTGTCACTTTGTGACACACACGAAAAAACACCACTTTATATCTGTTTATGCAAAGATAATGTTTATTTTAGAAAAAGTTTTGAAAATCGAGATCGTGCTAACGAGTGATAGAATACAAACAATTCAAAAAGCACTTGAAAACCCTTAAAGGGGAAAGAGGGTGCAAGCTAAGGGTAGTGTGTTTGCAGTTTTTATGGCTAAAAAAACTCTGAAAGATAAATCAAATATTTATCCAGCAGAAACCTAGAGTTTAAATTCCTTCACACGGTGATATCAACAATTGTTGAATATCTTTTCAGGGTGTTCTGGAGTTTATTGACAACATTTTCTCTTCATTTAAAAAGTTTCTCACCTAATACCGCTATAATCTTGACAGATATTCAACAATTATTGTTGATATCAGCATGAGAGGAAAATATAGCTCTGTGTTTCTACTGAACAAATATTAGATTTATTTTACCAGAAAAAGTGTTGTGATGTTATATAAACAGCTCTGAGACTGTTGTGAAGAGGGGGGAGGGGGGGCTGAGTTGAGTTCTAGGTTGGTTGCTCACGTAAACAAGTCCTCTTCACCCCAACTCCTGGGTTTGGACCGCCCGGAGGGGTAGGGGGTCCCCTGGTCCTACCTTGTACAGGAGCTGTTGCCCGTGAAATTGTCCTGTCAACCAGGACTGTCGGGGGGAGGAAGGGAAGGACATCATTCTGCTACATGGTCCCTGACCCTTGTTAATCATATGCAGGTATGGATTCAAATGATAGGGTTCAGTCTTACCGTGACGTATTGCACTATGACTCTATCCTACAAGCTACACCAAGTTGAACCAAGCAAGGTAAGCTGTCGAGCAATTGCGTGCGCACGAAACTGTGTGGGCCTGCGTCAGTAATATTAGTGTTGAGAGCACTAATGGTCGCGTGGGCCTGCGTCAGTAATATTAGTGTTGAGAGCACTAATGGTCGCGTGGGCCTGCGTCAGTAATATTAGTGTTGAGAGCACTAATGGTCGCGTGGGCCTGCGTCAGTAATATTAGTGTTGAGAGCACTGATGGTCGCGTGGGCCTGCGTCAGTAATATTAGTGTTGAGAGCACTAATGGTCGCGTGGGCCTGCGTCAGTAATATTAGTGTTGAGAGCACTAATGGTCGCGTGGGCCTGCGTCAGTAATATTAGTGTTGAGAGCACTAATGGTCGCGTGGGCCTGAGCCAGTAATATTAGTGTTGAGAGCACTAATGGTCGCGTGGGCCTGCGTCAGTAATATTAGTGTTGAGAGCACTAATGGTCGCGTGGGCCTGCGTCAGTAATATTAGTGTTGAGAGCACTAATGGTCGCAACAGAGGACGGCAGAATGCATCTAGAGTCACATTCTTACATTTTATCTCGAATCTAGAACTTTTAAAAATGTACAATTTTAGATGAAGGAAAAAATATATAAAATTAAATCTAAAAAGAGCTGTATGGATCTGGGTATCAGTGACAAATGATGTTTTCTTTGTTATGTTTATTACGTCACAAACACTTATTATAATAAATTAATATTAATACAATATTGTACTTTGACAAGTCTTTATAATTACTTTTACCAAATGATTAAAATTGTCATATCAAGTCCAGGCCCCCATGATTGTGTTAGATACACTTTCTTGAGATTCTTACGAATCTAAAATCTCTTCACGACAGGTTGGAGCAACCATTCTCTATTTGGAGCGTGTATGAACTATTTGGAGCATGTATGAACTATTAGCGAGCGTGTATGAACTATTAGCGAGCGTGTATGAACTATTAGCGAACGTGTATGAACTATTAGCGAACGTGTATGAACTATTAGCGAGCGTGTATGAACTATTAGCGAACGTGTATGAACTATTAGCGAACGTGTATGAACTATTAGCGAGCGTGTATGAACTATTAGCGAGCGTGTATGAACTATTGGCGAGCGTGTATGAACTATTAGCGAGCGTGTATGAACTATTAGCGAACGTGTATGAACTATTAGCGAGCGTGTATGAACTATTAGCGAACGTGTATGAACTATTAGCGAACGTGTATGAACTATTAGCGAGCGTGTATGAACTATTAGCGAGCGTGTATGAACTATTAGCGAGCGTGTATGCACTATTAGCGAACGTGTATGAACTATTAGCGAACGTGTATGAACTATTGGCGAGCGTGTATGAACTATTAGCGAGCGTGTATGAACTATTAGCGAACGTGTATGAACTATTGGCGAGCGTGTATGAACTATTAGCGAACGTGTATGAACTATTAGCGAGCGTGTATGAACTATTAGCGAACGTGTATGAACTATTAGCGAACGTGTATGAACTATTGGCGAGCGTGTATGAACTATTAGCGAACGTGTATGAACTATTAGCGAACGTGTATGAACTATTGGCGAGCGTGTATGAACTATTAGCGAGCGTGTATGAACTATTAGCGAACGTGTATGAACTATTAGCGAACGTGTATGAACTATTAGCGAACGTGTATGAACTATTAGCGAACGTGTATGAACTATTAGCGAACGTGTATGAACTATTAGCGAGCGTGTATGAACTATTAGCGAGCGTGTATGAACTATTAGCGAACGTGTATGAACTATTAGCGAACGTGTATGAACTATTAGCGAACGTGTATGAACTATTAGCGAACGTGTATGAACTATTAGCGAGCGTGTATGAACTATTAGCGAGCGTGTATGAACTATTAGCGAGCGTGTATGAACTATTAGCGAGGGTTTATGGACTATTAGCGAGCGTGTATGAACTATTAGCGAACGTGTATGAACTATTAGAGAACGTGTATGAACTATTAGCGAGCGTGTATGAACTATTAGCGAGCGTGTATGAACTATTAGCGAGCGTGTATGAACTATTAGCGAACGTGTATGAACTATTAGCGAACGTGTATGAACTATTAGCGAGCGTGTATGAACTATTAGCGAGCGTGTATGAACTATTAGCGAGCGTGTATGAACTATTAGCGAGCGTGTATGAACTATTGGCGAGCGTGTATGAACTATTAGCGAGCGTGTATGAACTATTAGCGAGCGTGTATGAACTATTAGCGAGCGTGTATGAACTATTGGCGAGCGTGTATGAACTATTAGCGAGCGTGTATGAACTATTGGCGAGCGTGTATGAACTATTAGCGAGCGTGTATGAACTATTAGCGAGCGTGTATGAACTATTAGCGAGCGTGTATGAACTATTAGCGAACGTGTATGAACTATTGGCGAGCGTGTATGAACTATTGGCGAGCGTGTATGAACTATTAGCGAGCGTGTATGAACTATTAGCGAGCGTGTATGAACTATTAGCGAGCGTGTATGAACTATTAGCGAGCGTGTATGAACTATTGGCGAGCGTGTATGAACTATTAGCGAGCGTGTATGAACTATTGGCGAGCGTGTATGAACTATTAGCGAGCGTGTATGAACTATTAGCGAGCGTGTATGAACTATTGGCGAGCGTTTATGGACTATTAGCGAGCGTGTATGGACTATTAGCGAGCGTGTATGAACTATTAGCGAGCGTGTATGAACTATTAGCGAGCGTGTATGAACTATTAGCGAGCGTGTATGAACTATTAGCGAGCGTGTATGAACTATTAGCGAGCGTGTATGAACTATTAGCGAGGGTTTAACTGAAGGGTTTGGGGCTATAGTGGATTATGTCTTGAGACACCAAAACTTAACGGGACTTCTTACTTTTACCAACTTTTACTTAAGACATTAAAATGGGTCTCAAAACATAATATAAAAAGTTAATTGAAGAATTTTTTAAATTATAAACCATGCGTGAAATTAAATCAAATTAACTATTTTCCCAAAATTGATTACTTGACCTTTAAACCTTGACCTAAGTTCAATTATGTTGATATAAATGTGAATTAACGACAGCAACGAGTTTCCGATAAGAAAAAAGTTCTTTTAGCCCAAGCATTAGTAAAATATGTGATTGAAACTGTTTTATTGCGGCCATAACTATTGTAGCCAAAGGCAGATATTAGAAGAAGAGTAAAACCCCTCCTGAACTAGCCAAACTATATTATTTAGCCTCCTAGCTTTGTTCTGTTTGATATTTACCTATTTATCTAGCCACAGTCCGTTTGTCTGTCTGTTGCTCCTAGTTAAAAGTTAATTTGCTAGCACGTTTAACTGATAGGGAGTTTGGAGCTCAGTTATCTTTTCACTGCTAAAGTATTTAGACAATACTGGGCAGGCCCTAAGATTGGTCTGGTCATTCAAATATATTCCACATCACACCTGACCACGTGACCTGGGTCTAGTGACGGTGATTCACAGACCTATGTTGCGGTAATTCACAGACCTATGTTATTGCCCCAGGTAGTAGCCCTGAACTGTTTTCCTTGACAGTGGCGGTGATTCACAGACCAATGTTATTGTCCCAGGTAGTAGCCCTGAACTGTTTTCCTTGACAGTGGCGGTGATTCACAGACCTATGTTTTTGCCCCAGGTAGTAGCCTGAACTGTTTTCCTTGACAGTGGCGGTGATTCACAGACCTATGTTTTTGCCCCAGGTAGTAGCCCTGAACTGTTTTCCTTGACAGTGGCGGTGATTCACAGACCTATGTTTTTGCCCCAGGTAGTAGCCCTGAACTGTTTTCCTTGACAGTGGCGGTGATTCACAGACCTATGTTTTTGCCCAGGTAGTAGCCCTGAACTGTTTTCCTTGACAGTGGCGGTGATTCACAGACCAATGTTATTGCCCCAGGTAGTAGCCCTGAGCTGTTTTCCTTGACAGTGGCGGTGATTCACAGACCAATGTTATTGTCCCAGGTAGTAGCCCTGAACTGTTTTCCTTGACAGTGGCGGTGATTCACAGACCTATGTTTTTGCCCCAGGTAGTAGCCCTGAACTGTTTTCCTTGACAGTGGCGGTGATTCACAGACCTATGTTTTTGCCCCAGGTAGTAGCCCTGAACTGTTTTCCTTGACAGTGGCGGTGATTCACAGACCTATGTTTTTGCCCCAGGTAGTAGCCCTGAACTGTTTTCCTTGACAGTGGCGGTGATTCACAGACCAATGTTATTGCCCCAGGTAGTAGCCCTGAGCTGTTTTCCTTGACAGTGGCGGTGATTCACAGACCAATGTTATTGTCCCAGGTAGTAGCCCTGAACTGTTTTCCTTGACAGTGGCGGTGATTCACAGACCTATGTTTTTGCCCCAGGTAGTAGCCCTGAACTGTTTTCCTTGACAGTGGCGGTGATTCACAGACCTATGTTTTTGCCCCAGGTAGTAGCCCTGAACTGTTTTCCTTGACAGTGGCGGTGATTCACAGACCTATGTTTTTGCCCCAGGTAGTAGCCCTGAACTGTTTTCCTTGACAGTGGCGGTGATTCACAGACCTATGTTTTTGCCCCAGGTAGTAGCCCTGAACTGTTTTCCTTGACAGTGGCGGTGATTCACAGACCTATGTTTTTGCCCCAGGTAGTAGCCCTGAACTGTTTTCCTTGACAGTGGCGGTGATTCACAGACCAATGTTATTGCCCCAGGTAGTAGCCCTGAGCTGTTTTCCTTGACAGTGGCGGTGATTCACAGACCAATGTTATTGCCCCAGGTAGTAGCCCTGAGCTGTTTTCCTTGACAGTGGCGGTGATTCACAGACCAATGTTATTGCCCCAGGTAGTAGCCCTGAGCTGTTTTCCTTGACAGTGGCGGTGATTCACAGACCAATGTTATTGCCCCAGGTAGTAGCCCTGAACTGTTTTCCTTGACAGTGGCGGTGATTCACAGACCTATGTTTTTGCCCCAGGTAGTAGCCCTGAACTGTTTTCCTTGACAGTGGCGGTGATTCACAGACCAATGTTATTGCCCCAGGTAGTAGCCCTGAGCTGTTTTCCTTGACAGTGGCGGTGATTCACAGACCTATGTTACCGACAACTTGGTTAGGGAAATTAACCATGAAATAGACTCGTCACTTTCTACACCCTCTTCTTGCAACTCTGTCAAGAGTTCATCAGGGGAGGGGGCAGACGGGCTAACCGGCGACTTCAAAGTGATCACGAGTCAGCTATTAGGGATGACATCATTGGTCCAGTCGATCGATACTCTCGTTTCAATGCTCGACCCAAATACCATTAATAATTGAAAAGTGCGAGGGACTATTCACACCTCGCTGAGGGCATTTTATATCGGCCAATGTCAGTTTAGATATATTGTGTAGCTATTTACTGAATGATCGAGGCAAAGGGGTTTTATTTTACCATCTGTGGGCGGTAAAAGGCTAGGCTCTAGTGAAGGTGTAGGGACTCTATTCCTCTATACCTCTATACATACATCCTGCGCCTCTCCCAGGAACCATGACGGCTGATAATCTCGTTTTAAACAATATTCTCATGCAAGGAATTAATGAGAGCAGTTATCTCGTGTTAATGTTCTAGTTCAAATAAATTATCCCTTGGTCTTATTTACTTAGCAATCATTGAAACAAATGTGTGAGGACCGGCTTCCATCCCCCCCCTCCCTTTCTCCACACAATATTGGCACATTCCCTCTAAGGTCAACCCTCCTCATCCTTTAACTCATCAGCGTAATTATTACATAGGCGTATAGCCCGAACGGGTAGTAAGACGCGGCGATACAAACAAGCAATGTGCGGGCGGGATATTGGTTTTCTGGACGACACGGAATTTATAATAAAATAATATTCACGAAGTTCAAATAAATAATACTCTCAGTTTTACTGTCCGTTGAATTCCCCCGGCCCCGTCAAACAACGCCCATTTTCCAGAGTGAACAAACTCTTCTCGTGTATTTGTTCTATTTAAAGACCATTCTGTTAAATTTTAAGAATGTAATTTATTGTAGGTCACAAGAAATGTAATGATTTATAAAGAATATACCAACAATAGTTTCTTCATTATATCTTTACGTTCTCATATCAAGAAACTATTGTAATCGTGGACATTTTCCCCAACGTAATTAGGATGAATATTTAATTTTTAAATGTGTCCAAACCCAAAAATTGAATTTTATAAATTTATCCGTCCCCATGTCTGTCTGTCTATAGGAATAGTTTTTTCTGATAAATAAAAATACATATGGTTTTATTGTTACAAACTAAAAAATATTTTAGACTAGTGAACAAATTAGTTATTTTTGAAAATTTTAAATTTGTTATATTAGAACAATTTGGTTCAAATATTTGTATATAAAGTGTGTTTCTCGTCCATCACAGACTCTGCCTTAAAATATGAGTGAAGAACTACCCTGATAACGGGACGACTCCTGGATAGCCCAGTGGATAGAGCATTTTCGTACAAAGCTAAATGTCCTGGGTTCGATTAAAAGAATATGCTATTTAGATGCAGCTATAACCGTAATTAACAAATATAATAGTTTTGCCATTTAAGTCATAGAGAGTGTTTATTGTAATTAACAAGATGATGTGTTTGTTTGTTTGATTAATGAAAACCTACTCTTGAACATATGATACACATTACTCGTATGAGATTGTCTCGTACCATTTATTTGTATTTGTTTAGAAACTAATCTAACCATCAAGTTAGTGGTTATAACGATAATATTTAAGACTTGTCTAGAGGATGTTCAAAATATTATCTGATCTAGAGTAATTTATCTTATTTTTGATGGTAAAGAAATTTGTCACTATTATTATTTGAGATAGAATTTAAAAAAGATCTTAGAACGTATTATTTAAGAAAGACCCTTGTAGTAGGATTTTAATTCTTGTTTCTTAATTTTAGTTGACTTTTCTGACTTAAAACTTAATCTATTTTCAGATTTTTGTGAATATTTCACCCAGGCGTTAGCCCCAGCTCAAACAATGGAGTGTAAGATTATACATCACTATATGTATAAGATATATGTATATAATTTTTGCTTACGGAAACCAGTCGATATTTTTATCTTCATAAAATTTCCAAAGTTAACACTAAAAATAATATTAAAGGGAGAGGCTTTTGATTTTAGTGAACATATATGTCGGTATTTTGTATAAGTATACATAAACATAACCTAATTCAATAAATTGACATGACCTGGGGTTTTAGGGGTAAGGTGTCGAACTTCTGTACTGGGGGCCCGATGGTTCAATCCTCGGTACCAGCACAGATTTATCTGATTGCCAAACCCTTCCTTGACCTCTCAAAATACATGTATTAATCACAACTTGTGAATGTGTGGAATGTCAGGCCTCCATCGTGGTTCGGATTCCACGTTAAACTGTAGGTCCTCTATTTCATCTCACAATCACCCTATCATTACACATTAGCGTACGTACGTACAACCCGAACGGGTAGTAAGACGCGGTGATAGTAATAATAATAAATTGACTTGCGTTCAAAGCCCCAATGAAGTGATCCGGGCTTAAGACTGCCACAAATACACATGTAAATAAGGAATGAACCCAATAATCGGTCAGCTTCAGACAATCTTCTACGTGAGGTGGATAATACTCACAGTTTCCTCCATTGTCTCCTGGTAACCTCGACATAAGTTCACGTACCTACAAAATAAAAACAATATATCAATACAAGAGTAAACAGTGCACTCACTCATAACTTTAACAATACTTTCTTAAAGTACGGTCTATAGTGAGTATTACTCGTTAGCACGCAATGGCGTGTTGCCAGGGCAAGCAGAGCTTGTTGAAATAGGAGTACCAAAAACCAAGATTTGGTGCTATGTATCGGAATCGATCCAGTGATCTATCAGTCACTATAAAACATGGCTAGACAACATTATAATGTTTCAAGATTGAAAAACACCAAATAAAAGTTAAAAAAAGGGAATGGTGGTTTATTTCCAGGGCTCTGGGAAGGTTGCAGTTTGTTGCAACGATGTTAATTATTGGGTTTCCTTCCTCGCTATGGTTGCAATTATTGACAATAACAAGGAGGGGGGGGGGGGTGCAACCATCCACAGGGGGAGGGGAACTCACTGTTTCACTGATGTCAATTGTTTGCCGTTCTATAATGCAAAACTGTAACGCTACGCTTTAAAATGATTCAAATTAATAATTTATTAGTTTGCTTTCTGTTCATTTAATGTCAAGCCATAGGTTTTTAAAGTTTGGATCTTAACATGCACTTTAAAAATTCACACTTAACCTAAAAAACACAATAAACACTTATTAAAATTGAACCTCTCTGGAAAGACGGACACCTATTCATATGTTAGACCACACATGTCTAATCTATCTTGAGGCGAGTAGATCCCATCCATCCACACATGTCTAATCTATCTTGAGGCGAGTAGATCCCATCCATCCACACATGTCTAATCTATCTTGAGGCGAGTAGATCCCATCCATCCACACATGTCTAATCTATCTTGAGGCGAGTAGATCCCATCCACCCCACATGTCTAATATATCTTGAGGCGAGTAGATCCCATCCATCCACACATGTCTAATCTATCTTGAGGCGAGTAGATCCCATCCATCCACACATGTCTAATCTATCTTGAGGCGAGTAGATCCCACGCACCCACACATGTCTAATCTATCTTGAGGCGAGTAGATCCCATCCATCCACACATGTCTAATCTATCTTGAGGCGAGTAGATCCCATCCACCCACACATGTCTAATCTATCTTGAGGCGAGTAGATCCCATCCACCACACATGTCTAATCTATCTTGAGGCGAGTAGATCCATCCATCACCAATGTCTAATCTATACTTGAGGCGAGTAGATCCACATGCCACACATAGTTTCTAATCTATCTTGAGGCGAGTAATCCCACGCACCACACATGCTAATCTATACTTGAGCGAGTAGATCCCACGCACCCAAACATGTCTAATCTATCTTGAGGCGAGTAGATCCCACGCACCCACACATGTCTAATCTATCTTGAGGCGAGTAGATCCCACGCACCCACACATGTCTAATCTATCTTGAGGCGAGTAGATCCCATCCACCCACACATGTCTAATCTATCTTGAGGCGAGTAGATCCCACGCACCCACACATGTCTAATCTATCTTGAGGCGAGTAGATCCCATCCACCCACACATGTCTAATCTATCTTGAGGCGAGTAGATCCCACGCACCCACACATGTCTAATCTATCTTGAGGAGAGTAGATCCCACGCACCCACACATGTCTAATCTATCTTGAGGCGAGTAGATCCCACGCACCCACACATGTCTAATCTATCTTGAGGCGAGTAGATCCCATCCACCCACACATGTCTAATCTATCTTGAGGCGAGTAGATCCCACGCACCCACACATGTCTAATCTATCTTGAGGCGAGTAGATCCCACGCACCCACACATGTCTAATCTATCTTGAGGCGAGTAGATCCCACGCACCCACACATGTCTAATCTATCTTGAGGCGAGTAGATCCCATCCACCCACACATGTCTAATCTATCTTGAGGCGAGTAGATCCCACGCACCCACACATATTTATAAGAAAAATTGAGCCAAGACAATTTCATATATTGACATATTATCCAATAGTTTAAATCAGACTTAGAGACGAATAGTTAGCTAGAAAATAGAAGTTCCCGATGTAATCCTGCATTGCTAGGTTCATAATATAAAGTCTGTCAAATAGCTATTTCAGAGATTACGCACAGGAAGAAACCATTGGGGAAATATAGACGCAGATGGAAGGATAACATTAGAATGGACCAGAAAAAGATAATGTAATGAGGTGGACTGGATAGAACTAGCTCAAGATAGGGATAGATGGTTTACTTTTGTAACCGCAGTAATGAGCTTATGAGTTCCTCATACCATAGAGTAAGTTAGTATAGAGAGATTGCTCTTTTGTTATGGTTGAAAGAAATACATGTTTATGTATAGCTAAATATGCCTTCCTAAGCTATGTACATGTATGGTATTTAGCCCTTTTTGTAGCCCATATATTTTAACTAAAACCCTTAGAAATAAAACATTCTGTATTCCTACAATACGTTTAGATAGTTGGATACAAAATTAAAGGGCTTCAAAGTTTTGATTAATTGACATGTGTAATAGTCTTAGTAGTTTCACAAACCACAGATAGTTCGTAAAGTCTTTTGTAAAAAAAGAAATATTCAAAAAAGTCTCACAATAACTCCACCAAATAGAAAGTTTACAAAACGTTTTACCATGTAAGCCAAAATATCTCAGTAACTTATTGAAGCAGAAATGTAACTCAGAGTCTTGAATTAAGATATTTTTGAAAGTGTTAGAGTTTTGGTGTTCTTTATCAACATTGACGAGAAGAAACCCCTTTAGAAACACAATGGGGGGGGAGAGACGCAGAGTTTGAAACCAAGATAAATACGTGGAACGGGAGTAGAAAAGGTTTTCCCCTAATTATGCCACTTTCAGTCACAGACAATCTTGTAGTCTTACTTTCTGTCTTGGATATTGTCTTGGCGGGAGCCACAGAGTGTAAATACAAGGGGAGACTGGGTAAATACCGACAAAATAACGACTGGATTTCTTAATATCATCTCCTTGGATGGAAGTAGTTAACAAGGAGTAGAATTTGGTTTTATACCCTCATCAGAAACAAAAAACTAGAGAATACGATACGTTCGTTTCTGGTGGAAGAGGAGTGTTCTGGATATAAAGCTGGCTCATTCCATTCTGGTCTGGGTACGTGTCGTTGTACTAAGTCCAACAATGAAGCTGGCCGTGTTTCCTGCTCGCTTGCCATCTACACAGTTTGTTGTCCAATAACGACTTTCCCTGCTCCAATTAAGTGGCAAGTTGGCCCAAATAAGCGGAAAAAATTCAGGCAAAACACTTGTTTTGTTTCTGTTCTTTACCCAATAAACGGCTGCCCCAATTAATTGGTCTGTCAATCAACCAGAATCCGCTGTATTAAAATCTAAACTGACGCTCGAGAGTCCAGGGTGATCAAGTATAATAGACTGGTGAGGATCCAAACCTGGGTCGTCTGGGCAGATACAACGTGTGCTGATAGAAGGGCTATTGCCCCTATCGGTACAGAAAATACAAACTAACTTGGCATTACACATCTAAAATTACTCAATTAAGCCACCCAAAAGGAAGTTTAATATCCTATAAGTAATAGAAGGGCTGCCCATAAGGGGGAGACCCTTCCAGTAGGGGGCCCGGGGTGTCAAGGGGCCTGGACCCATTTTCTTTTAGATTTTTTCTTAATAGAGGATTCACAAATTTGTTTTTTAAATATGAAAAAGGTATTCTGTTAAATCCAATGTTATTGAAATAATAGTTATGTTTTCAACAGGTTTTAAGATGTAGGCTACTAATAAAGGAATATTTCCTTCTTCATAAGGGAATTTTGTTGTGCGTGAGGGAAATATTCCACCGGCTGCCTGACCCGCGGCAACACCATGTTTCTATCAGTCGTCTGCCTTCTGTTCGGTTTATGTTGTGAGTGTTTACACTTTTACAGATTTTATTTATTTTAGTTGGATTGTTTGATTTTAGATTATATAGTGATTTGGTGTTACTTTAAATCAAATGAATCATAGTTTATAGCTTTAGCTATCTCTCAGTGATTGCTTGTGTGTATTTACCAAGCCATTTCCAATCAAGGGCCATAGTCCTCTGGATATTTGAAACCTACATTACCAAATATCACAAAGCCCTTTGTGTCGGGTTTAGACACCCAATCCTCAGGTACTGTTGTTGGAGTGAAAGTCAGGGAAGTGGAATATAGTGAACTGAATCCGCCCACTCAACCAGTGGAAAATGTGTGAATGGATAAAAGGTGTCAACCAGAACAAACGCTCAAAACGGAGACAATAGGTTTGGAATGTAGGCCTACTAAATTATGTATAGATGTGATGTTAGTGACCCATGCCAGTGGCTCTCAGAAAAAAATAATGTGTAATTGTTTAATTGAAATTTATTTAAAAGAAGGGTGGAGGAGGCCCTGAAAAATGTTTGTAGGGGGGCCCACAATGCCTATGGTTTTTCCTGGTAATAGTTCGGATCCTAAGGCTGATTTTGTCCTCGGCTACAAGAGTGTTTGTCAGATGGACAGAATGTTATAAGTGTTTCGGACTCCTCTCATATATTCAAAAAGTCATCGATGAAGTGTATTTTTATTCAAAGAAATGTATGTAAGGTTTCCTTTTAATACTTCATCCATGAAGAATCACGCGTTTTCAGAAGTAATTTCAATATATTGCGGTTTGAAACTTTTTTTCCTTTAAAAGATCCCTCCGTTTTATTAGAAAAATCATGTGACGTGCTGGCTCCCTCTACCCAATAGGAAGATAGCTTTCGCAACATCAGGTTGCCAGGAGTTCTTCTATTAGTTGGTTTTAACATTGGTGACAAGGGATCCAAGAAGCAAGGCGTAGGTCATATATAAGCAACTTGTGCGTATGAATCTACACAGTGATGACCGTGTGAGAGAGTAGATAGTAATACAGTAGACAGTGACACAGTAGATAGTAAAATAACAGTACACAGAAAATAGTTATCTTGACACATAAAAATAGTATTATCACACAAAAACTGTACCACTTTAATATCAAATCTACAGTACCGGAAGTATAATCATCTAAATAGATCGTGTGCAACATTAAAAGTAATACTCATTTCATAAGAATAAGAATTACATATAATCAGATCACATCACCGTGTAACAGTGTACAACGAGGCATGCACGTCTCGTCGTCATAAAACCCAGTATCGTCCATCTCCGCGACATCATTTTCAATCCAATATAATTATAATTGGTGCCCAACGGCGGGGCAATAAAAATCCGTGTTTCCATAAGGACAAACATAAACAAATCTCTCTGACAAACTTAGAGCTAACAATTAGTTCGGCAATGTCACTGGTTTCAAACGACTCCCTCTCCACTCTTATATCATGTAGAGATAGTATTGTGATCATGAATATTGTTGACTTTTATAACCCAAGCTCTGAAAAGGGGTGTTCACGATTATTTCCGTCCTCTTGTTTGTGCCCGGAGGAACAGTCATACGATTTGGTGGTTTCCCTTCACATTTGATATCCAGGAGTCATGTGTTCATATTTTGAGGAGAAATTGTGACCTTGAGGGAAGCTCTCAAATTAAGAGCAGTGTAGTCCTACACATCACCAATTAAAAAAAAAATTAAGTTCTTCAGAAATAACTTAAACTTAAAAAAAAAAGTGTGTAGTATTTCCCGTTATAAATGACACTGTCCACTTGGCTGTTGGAGTGAAATTAATCTAAGGGTAGTTTGCTGATGACTGATAGTTGCGAATTTAACTATCATATGTCCAGAGAGTGGCTTACAGCATATATATATATATATATTGTTTTTTGAATAAAAGTTAATTTGAGGGGGTTTTGCTGATTACTGATTGTTCGATATTTTAGATTTATATTATGAGAAATTATGTACAATTTTGTCGCAACAATTATTTAGATATCTAAAATAACTTATTTAATTTATAATTTGTAAATCAACATAATATTATAACATGGCAAGTTGATAATGTCCAGCTTTTATTATTGGTTAATTCTACTTTTACTAAATATTACCGGTAGAGAAAACTTTAACGAGTTTGTGAATTTAATTTTTTACTTGTTTTTCTAAAAAATAAATATAATAATAATAGACAAAGAAACAGCAACAATTAAAACGCATACCCGAAACAACAAAACAAAAACGTGTGAAACGTAAATGACAAGAAGTGCGTTAATAATTCTCGTGGATATCTCCATCTGCTAACAATGGAACAACAATAGAGCTCGGCTAATTACACAGCTCTCTCTCTCTCTCTCCCGCGTTGCCATGGCGACGAGAGAAATGTTTTCACAGCTTCTCCTATTCTCCCACTCATACAGAGAGAGCTCGTAGCGCTGCCGCGTCTGTTACGGCTGTTTATGTAACTATAATTAAAAGAAAACTTAACTGTAGACTTGTGTGTATGTATATATCATCATCAGGGGGAAACTAATTAAAGTTTTTTAATGAGGACTTTGATATCACAAAAAACAGTGAGTAAGGAAGGGAAAGGGTGGAGTTGAAAACAATCTTAATGATGTCCATGTTAGAACTTTGCATTCTCTCAGACACAATATGATCAGACTCGACCACGGTTAGTCACGTGACTCAATTACTGAGCAGTGCTGGACCAAACTTCACTTCCATCTAGTGTGGTTTGCCAATAATGGGGAGGTCAAGGTTCGAATCCCAGAAGGGTATGATTGTGTGACATACACCAAAATGTGGGGATTCGGGGACGCGTCCCCCCAATATTTTGCTAAATGGGGAACCAAGTGATAGGCTACATTGACTCGGGGGAAAACACGATCTCGTGTACGATATTTTTACAAATCAGTTAAAACAGTGAGAACTTCTTATCGCTGAAATGAATATAGCAGCTCTTGTTAAGACAGTTGAAACGGTCGTTGCTGGACTAAACGGACTAGGACTAATCAGAGGTTTGCAGACTGCGAGGAAAATATGGAAGAACTTGATCCGGAATCTTTAAAGCTTGCCACACACCGAATTGGATCAGAAAAGTTTGGAATGGTTGGAATCAGAACTCAAGGAGTGGAAAAGAGTTTAGTCCACACACCGGTTAGGAATTCAATTCATGTCAGTCTGAAGACAGCAGACAAAGAGTACATTGAGTTGTGATTTGGTGATAGTGAGTGATAGCAGCAGTGATAGCAGCAGTGAAGATCAGGCAATGGTGACAGAGAGTGATAGCAGCAGTGAAGAGAAAGCAATGGTGATAGTGAGTGATAGCAGCAGTGAAGATCAGGCAATGGTGGTAGTGAGTGATAGCAGCAGTGAAGAGCAGGCAATGGTGGTAGTGAGTGATGGCAGCAGTGAAGATCAGGCAATGGTGACAGAGAGTGATAGCAGCAGTGAAGAGAAAGCAATGGTGATAGTGAGTGATAGCAGCAGTGAAGAGCAGGCAATGGTGGTAGTGAGTGATGCAGCAGTGAGATCAGGCAATGTGACAGAGAGTGATAGCAGCAGTGAAGAGAAGCAATGGTGATAGTGAGTGATAGCAGCAGTGAAGAGCAGGCATGGTGGTAGTGAGTGATAGCAGCAGTGAAGAGCAGCAATGGTGGTAGTGAGTGATAGCAGCAGTGAAGATCAGCAATGTGACAGTGATGATAGCAGCAGTGAAGAGCAGGCAATGGTGGTAGTGAGTGATAGCAGCAGTGAAGATCAGGCAATGGTGACAGAGAGTGATAGCAGCAGTGAAGAGAAAGCAATGGTGCCAGTGAGTGATAGCAGCAGTGAAGATCAGGCAATGGTGACAGAGAGTGATAGCAGCAGTGAGAGAAAGCAATGGTGATAGTGAGTGATAGCAGCAGTGAAGAGCAGGCAATGGTGGACAGTGAGTGATAGCAGCAGTGAAGAGCAGGCAATGGTGGTAGTGAGTGATGGCAGCAGTGAATAGCAGGAAATGGTGTTAGTGAGTGATGGCAGCAGTGAAAAGCAAGCAATGGTGATAATGAGTGATAGCAGCAGTGAAGATCAGGCAATAGTGGTAGTGAGTGATAGCAGCAGTGAAGATCAGGCAATGGTGACAGTGATAGCAGCAGTGAAGATCAGGCAATGGTGACAGTGAGTGATAGCAACAGTGAAGATCAGGCAATGGCGACAGTGAGTGATAGCAGCAGTGAAGATCAGGCAATGGTGACAGTGAGTGATAGCAGCAGTGAAAAGCAAGCAATGGCGATAGTGAGTGATAGCAGCAATGAAGAGCAGGCAATGGTGGTAGAGAGTGATAGCAGCAGTGAAGATCAGGCAATGGTGTAGTGAGTGATAGCAGCAGTGAAGATCAGGCAATGGTGACAGTGAGTGATAGCAGCAGTGAAAAGCAAGCAATGGCGATAGTGAGTGATAGCGGCAGTGAAGATCAGGCAATGGTGACAGTGAGTGATAGCAGCAGTGAAGATCAGGAAATGGCGATAGTGAGTGATAGCAGCAGTGAAGATCAGGCAATGGTAGCAGTGAGTGATAGCAGCAGTGAAGATCAGGCAATGGTGGCTGTTGTGTGAATGGCTGCCGATGAAGAGAAAGAAGAAGCCGCTTCAAAAATACTCTCGAGCGCACGACATACACTAAATGTTACATCAAATTTCTGAGATCCTCCCACGGATTCTCCTTTTTAACACAATCATACAAATATTTGTTAGGAATGTCATAAATTATAAGATACTGTTGAACTAAATTGATTATTTCATCGTCCAAAGATAATTTTAAAAACTAACCTAAATTAGTCGAGGAAGTACTGTATATATCCAGGTGTAAATTAGTCGAGGAAGCTGTTGATACAGGTGTAAATTAGTCGAGGAAGCTGTTGATACAGGTGTAAATTGAGCGCGAGTGTGGATGATGCAATAGTTCAGTCCCGAGGGCGCATGCGCATAGCTTCGAAAACCGTCAAAATATTTCCTCCTGGCAAACAGTTCGTTCCGATCCGATCCGATCCGAGCCAGTGTGTGGCGAGCTTAATACTCCCAAGAGCCAGGTGACCTCCAAAATGAGTTACACACCAGCAGAAACACATGTATTCAGTTCGTGTGAAGAGTTCTACAGAAAGCAACACTTTCAGGTGCTGGATACAGCAATGGTGGGAATCCATAATCGCATCCTTCATCAGAAAGTTGTTTAGAAACAGATTTAGCTGAAGAATGTACTCATCAAAGGAGAAAACTGTAAAGTTGTAGAAAACTACCCTGAAATTGACTGTTCGGTGCCAGAAGTGGAATAGAGGCTTTTTTATGCAAGGAACTCGAGATAAGGCAGCTTGCCTGGACGATGTTAGGGAATCCTTAAGCTGGGATAGAAAGGGTTGGGAGAAAAGGCCAGTGCTTTTGGAGATTATATGGTAGAACATGTTTTGGCCAAAATAAATAAAATATTGCTCCAGTAAAACCATAGAATTTAAATTTTTTAACACGATGACCTCAAAATTTCTTGGATATCTGTCAAGAGTGTTCTAGAATTTAATGACAACATTTTATCTTCTTTTAAAATGCCGCTATGCTCATGATGGATATTCAGGAACTGTTGACGTCACCACGTGAAGATAATTAAATTATATGTTTGTATTGGAGCAATATTTTATTTATTTTAGCATAAAAATAGTTTTTCTATAAAAACCGCAAAAACACTGGCCTTTTGTCGCTTCCCTTCCGCCCACCTTGGGGAAAATTAAAAATGAAGCTAGAAGTTTCTTTGGGAATGTTGAAAATGTCGTCAGAATGTTCTAGTGTCTCCATCACCAGGTGGAGCTGTTATTTGTCCACCAGAACACGTGACAGGGACGGAGGAGGGTTTGTCACTGAATGGAAACTATATCTTCATCTGAACAAAGGTTGGCTAGAGCAACATTTCATTACATAAACTAGGTCTTAATATTAGATGTAACAATTGAAGTATAGGCGAACAAATGTACTCTAACTGAATAAATACATTGTTGACACTCGCCTTTAAAGATGTCGGTGTGATGATAGATACTAGGTCACGTGTAAAGGTCATGTGGATAGTAGGACATGGATACTAGGTCACCGTGTAAAGGTCATGTGGATAGTAGGACATAGATACTAGGTCACCGTGTAAAGGTCATGTGGATAGTAGGACATGGATACTAGGTCACCGTGTAAAGGTCATGTGGATAGTAGGACATAGATACTAGGTCACCGTGTAAAGTCATGTGGATAGTAGGACATGGATACTAGATCACCGTGTAAAGGTCAGTGGATAGTAGGACATGGATGCTAGATCACGTGTAAAGGTCATGTGGATAGTAGGACATGGTGCCATAAAAACAGGAGAACATTTCATCTTCTGAGTTTAATGACTGTAATAGGCCTACATGACGTTCTATCTCAGAGGCTAATGTTGGTTTTCATTCAACACAGCTCCTAATACAATGCTACTGTCCAATGTTCATAGGGAGATGCTCACGTATTCGTCATGTGATCAATACCTACCTATACAATAATAATAAGAAGAAGAATATAAAAGTTATCAATGAGGAGGTATTTTTTTAAAAAGGTCCTTCTTATGGAGATTGGACTATATTAAGCTTTTGCAACGCATTTGTGAGATTGAAACAGTTAACTCTCGTGTAACTGATATAAGACACTTTTCTACTGGACAGATCCAGTCGGTCGCCTGCATCTCTGTTTGGGGGGTCGGGGGAGTCGCTTGGATGTTGATATGTTGGTTAACCCCCCCAAACCCCCCTCCGAGTGACATCATGAAGGGTGGGAACCACTCTCTGAGAGGACTGTTGAATTGCCGACCGTTGACAACACCTAGTGCTGAACAACACTTGACAACAGTTTGTACCACTGTCCTATATTGGGTGCTAGTTCACACGAGCTACTGACAACACCTAGTGCTGAACAACACTTGACAACAGTCTGTACCTACTGACAACACCTAGTGCTGAACAACACTTGACAACAGTTTGTACCACTGTCCTATATTGGTGCTAGTTCACACGAGCTACTGACAACACTAGTGCTGAACAACACTTGACAACAGTCTGTACCTACTGACAACACCTAGTGCTGAACAACACTTGACAACAGTTTGTACCACTGTCCTATATTGGTGCTAGTTCACACGAGCTACTGACAACACCCAGTGCTGAACAACACTTGACAACAGTCTGTACCTACTGACAACACCTAGTGCTGACAACACTTGACAACAGTTTGTACCACTGTCCTATATTGGGTGCTAGTTCACACGAGCTACTGACAACACCTAGTGCTGAACAACACTTGACAACAGTCTGCTCAAGTAATTTCTTTAAATAAACTTTAATAAACAAACGTCAATCATTTAATTAATTTATTCTTAAATTAATGTTTAAAATAGCTGATATTAAAAACATACTATTTTTAAAATTATTAATCGTCTAAATTATTTATACTTTCCTTTCCAAACCGAACGAGATTTTTGGCACTCATCTATTATTTTATATTTTTTCTTGATTTTTTAAAATGAAACATTCAAAATTGACCACCCAGAATGACCTGAAATAATGTTACCTCTAAACAAATGGGTAAAATAAAATATAAACAAAACTATTCAGTTCATCTGAGGTCTCGAGAATCCATTGTACTTGTATGCGCTCAGTTTTTAAAACCAGTTTCAAAATAATCTTTAATCAAAATAAATTTCAAAATTGATCACATCTACTGAAGACATTGATAGTGACATTAATATCAATAGAAGTATGAATCATATTAATGATCGTAATAAATGTCTGGCACAGGAGACTGTTTTACTCCCCATAGGAGGATATTCCCTCCACGCAAATGAGGTTTCATTTCCAATAATTTATACCGTTTTAGTCCCTGCATCATTAGTTGAAATACCCTCACGTGTGTTTGTATGTTCTAAGACATCTTTGTGTCGCCACTAGTTCCGATTGTTGATACTGAGATTATCATTTGTAAAGAATAGTCCAATATATAGTATATCATAATGTCAGCTTTATTTAACATTTGATAAATAAACAAAGGTAATCAATCGAGTCAGTGTTTTGTGATTAGCTTCAAATTGGTTCAAAATGGTTCACATTCTGGTTCACATGTTACGGGGAGTTTGGAAGATTTGGCAAAATACATTGATACATTTCCAAAAGCTCCTCTATTGCCTTCATCATGACAAAAAAAAAAAACGGGTCGTAAAACGTGACGCAGATAAAAAAAACTTACATCAAAGAGATCTAAGTAGTAAAATCAAGTCTAATTTAGAACTCTAATGAGAGGGGCTTATACAATCCCTGACCCACTGTAGTTAGAACTTATTTGGAATCACTTTAAGTTGATGATAGTTTTTAAATTAACACTTATATGTTGCGCCAACAAACATCGAACCCCGAGGCAGGCACTTTACCTCAAGGCCACCAGGGTCGACGATAAGAAAAAGAGTTAATTTTATATTCTTATCACGCCAACAAAATAGATTAGATATCCATATAAAATTTAGTAAAAATACTAGTAAAAATAAAAATAAAATATATTTAACGCTACAGGGCCTTCTTATCCTAAAATTTGGTTAAATCTAAAGCATTTTAACTTAAAAATTAGTTTTTAACTAAAATTATAGAGAGACAGCCTATACCACGTCACACTTTCCCATCATGTCTACATTTAATAGACAATTTATTCGTATTATGCAACGTAAATTACAGATAGATAACATTTATTAAGATCAATAATCTTTTATTATAGACCCGATCACTACATTTGAAAGATTATTTACAACCAAAATAAATATAGTCCATAAAAGTCCTTCTAAGATAAATATCTATGTTAATAATTGTAATAAATAGGAGCATGTTGCATTCCCCTGGACTACCGCGGTGTTGCATGTTGATAAGATTTGGATTGTAGTACACAACTCGTAGCGGTGGCCATACGGACCAAGACATCAGATTGGCTAGAAAACTGGGGTTCGAGCCTGCTCTGGTGAACTGAGGGTTTTTTGATGAATGCATTCTTATTGACTCCACACAGAGTTCCTCACCCAGTCTCCAGGACAATTATGAGAATGATGGAACATAAACATGTCATATTTGGCCAGGGATGAGACTAATCCAGGATCCTAATACAATCCTAATAACTATACAGATTGACCAGACGGTTGTACCTAGTAACTCGGGTGTCGCAATGATTGAGTCAAAGGTGAAACAGTGACCCGCGGGATTGTGTGGACCGCAACATGCTAGGGGAGGAAATAGTTTGTTTTAAAACGGGGATGTGGGGGACGTGAGATAAGGGGGTGTTTACAGATATTCAACAACTGTTGATATAACCGTAAGAACAAAACTAAACTCTGTGTATGTAGGGAAGTGATATTTGATTTGTTTTGGACAAAAACCCGCCTCGGTGGCTTAGTTGGCTAACGCGCTAGTCGTGTTGAGCCCAACTGCTGAGGATGGGGAGATCGAGGTTCGAATCTCGGTCGGGTGAGCTGGAGGGGGGTTCCTAAATGGTTTTCCACTCTCCCTCCGCGCAAATGCGGGTTCACTTCCTTTAATTAAACCTTCCCAATTCCTAATCCATTAGAGTAATTAGTACTTAAGCGTATAGCCCGAACGGGTAATAAATAACACGTGGTGCTAAATATAATAATAATAATAATAATAATAATAATAATAAAAAATTTGGACAAAAAGTGTTGATATAAAACTAGAAGAATATTAACTTTTTCTCGCGTCCCACATGCCCATACCTAGCATTTAGAACCCCCTCAATGGACACGTGCTCTAAGAGAACCCCCTCAATGGGCACGTGCTCTAAGAGAACCCCCTCAGTGGGCACGTGCTCTAAGAGAACCCCCTCAATGGACACGTGCTCTAAGAGAACCCCGTCAGTGGGCACGTGGTCTAAGAGAACCCCCTCAATGGGCACGTGCTCAAAGAGAACCCCCTCAATGGACACGTGCTCTAAGAGAACCCCCTCAATGGACACGTGCTCTAAGAGAACCCCGTCAGTGGGCACGTGGTCTAAGAGAACCCCCTCAATGGGCACGTGCTCAAAGAGAACCCCTCAATGGACACGTGCTCTAAGAGAACCCCGTCAGTGGGCACGTGCTCTAAGAGAACCCCCTCAGTGGGCACGTGGTCTAAGAGAACCCCTCAATGGGCACGTGCTCTAAGAGAACCCCCTCAATGGACACGTGCTCTAAGAGAACCCCGTCAGTGGGCACGTGCTCTAAGAGAACCCCCTCAATGGGCACGTGCTCTAAGAGAACCCCCTCAGTGGGCACGTGCTCTAAGAGAACCCCCTCAGTGGGCACGTGCTCTAAGAGAACCCCCTCAATGGGCACGTGCTCAAAGAGAACCCCCTCAATGGACACGTGCTCTAAGAGAACCCCGTCAGTGGGCACGTGGTCTAAGAGAACCCCTCAATGGACACGTGCTCTAAGAGAACCCCCTCAATGGACACGTGCTCTAAGAGAACCCCCTCAGTGGGCACGTGCTCTAAGAGAACCCCCTCAGTGGGCACGTGGTCTAAGAGAACCCCTCAATGGGCACGTGCTCTAAGAGAACCCCGTCAGTGGGCACGTGGTCTAAGAGAACCCCCTCAATGGGCACGTGCTCTAAGAGAACCCCCTCAATGGACACGTGCTCTAAGAGAACCCCCTCAGTGGGCACGTGCTCTAAGAGAACCCCCTTTTACCGAGGGCGATTTCTCGTCCTCCCTCCAAGTAAATTCAGATACATTTTCTTTAAAATTCCACCTTAAATATTCCCACCCCATTAGTTTTATTAAAGATGGTTAGTGAAATGGAGGTGGTCTAGGGGTAAGGTGTTAGACTTCTGTGCTGGGGGTTCGGGGTTCAATCCTCCTACAAGACGTGTTTTAATCACAACTTGTGAATGTGGGGAATTCCAGGCCTCCACCGTGGTTCGGATTCCACGTTAAACTGTAGGTCCTCCATTTCATCTCACAATCACCCTACCATTACACATTAGCGTAAGTGCGTATAACCCGAACGGGTAGTAAGACGCGGTGCTAATAATAATAATAATAATAGTAAAATGGGTTGTAAGAGGCAACGCCTGAAAAGTCTCATAAATATCGTATTACAACATTTTATTTACGCACCTAAAAAAATACAATTGCTTGGTTATTATTTTTTATAACCGCGTCTTACTACCCGTGCGGGCCATGCACAGAGATAATAATTACGGTAATATGTTAAGGATGAGGAATGTTGTACATTGTATGAAGTATACCCACATTTGTGTGGAGGGAGAGTGGAAAAACGACCCTCAGTACATTCGACCGGGATTGAAGCCCCGACCTCCCCGGCATGGGCAGCCCAGTCTACTGCAGGGTGAGTTGGCTAAGTGGTATTTACGTTCAACAAATCAATGTTGGACGCTCAGCAGCTCTCGAATTCCCGCACGCACGTCCCATATTTCCCTCCACATACGATAACCGAGTGTAATCGTGCGTGGAGTAAAACTTCCCCTGAGACTCTGAAAACCACACCACACCAACCCCCTCCACCAGCGGCCATTTTGCACCCCGAGGCTAGAGGGGGGCGGCACACAACCCTAGCCTACAGGATAAAGAGTTTTCAACCCCTTCAAGCCTCCATGACAAAGGGTTGCTCTTGTAGTAGTGTGGTATGAAGGGGTTGGGGGTGATGCTCACCGCTAGAGACTATTGATCTGTCCTTACTACGCCAGGCAGACAGGCAACCAGCCTCACATATAGACAATACCTCTATACAGGTTCTGGCTCCTTGCTACCCCCAAATGTGGGCTGAGCCCTTATTGGATTGTTAAGGAGTATCCGACAAATTGGAACAAAGAACCGAGCTAGTATTTGTATCCGACATCCATTCACGCCGCACAATGCCAGCTAATATATGTAGAATATAACATAATGCATGATCTAATGTGGGCCTACATGAGTTGTGTGTAATGGATGACGAGACATGTTCACTAAGACTGTCTTGTTTGTAACTGGCCTCACGTTTCTCTGTCCCTCGCTATCACTATA